>CM076573.1:943757312-944050242 GCA_034641835.2 Pinus albicaulis
GGAACCTATGTTCGATGATCCAGATTTCTTTGACACCTATGTTGAGAAATTTCCCATTAGGATGAAAAGGAAATCTATATTTTATGACCTCCCATATTGGGGGCATCTTAATATTACCCACTTATTAGATCCCATGAATATATTTAATATTTCTTCATCTTATTTATGGAGGCACATATCATCGAAACAAAGTGACACATTGGCTGTTAGAAAAGATGTTATTACTTCAAAAATTAAAACAAAACATTGGTCAAGACCATTAGAAATTATGGGATCAAAGGCACGCGTTGGTCGCTCTAATTCATTGTTTTTCAAAGAAGGGGATGTCCCATGGATTTTAAAAACAGATGATATATCTTTCGCAAAGGAATTTATAATGGATGTGAGGGTGCCAACTTCATATGGGTCTTCACTATGGCGCTACTTCACTGTGTAAGACTATTTGTCAGGGTTGAAATCACATGACCATTTGAATCTTCTAAGAGTATGTATAATGTCAAAAGCATGATTTTATTATTTTTTATATTAATATATTTTATCCCATGTGGGAATCATAAAACATAATTACTTTTGTATATTATTGCATGTGTTTATAGCTTTGCAGTGTCATTATCCTTTATTCGTGCATGGGTGTGTGAAACATGAATTCCCTCAAGACCTACGATGTGCCATATCTAAATTATCAGCATCTATATGTTGGATCACGTCAAAGGAGATTCATGTGGCTAGCATTCCACGGTAGCGTCAAGAGATAGTTGAGATTTTTTGTATGTTGGAGAAGGAACTGCCAACGAGTTTCATGGACTTACAAGTTCATCTTCTAATACACCTAGTAGATGAGGATGAATCAGTGGGGGTGGTTTCTTATCGTTGGATTTTATTCTTAGAGAGGTACATGAAGAAATTGAAAGGTTTTTTTCGACAAAGGGAAAAAACCGAGGGGTCTATGGCAGAGGAGTACGTATCATATGATTCTTTCTATTATGCCAAAGAGTACATCAAGAAGATCTACAATAGACCATATGCGGTGATTGGGGACGAAGAAATGGATGAAGACAAAAGAGAAGGAAAGTTGCTCCAAACGAGTGGAAAAAAGCACTTGATAAAGAGTAAGCGACTTATAATTTTTCAAATTTACAAAAAGTAATTAATATTCATGTTGAACTTCGATATAAAGTATATTTTGATCTCTAAGTACTATATAATGTTGGTTTGATTTCATCAACGAATTTAGAATTTGAAGAAATCAATAAATTCATTCTTTAAAATTTTGAAGCGACACAACCGTGGGTCGCATTATATGAACGAAAGAGGACGAAATGGGATAGTGACAAGAAATAATTCAGACATTTTAATGGTATAAGTGTGCCTTATCCCGATCATTTAAAATAAAATATGCCAAAAATATTCCCCAACAGTTGGGTTGCTGACCAAGTGAGACAGAAATACGGTGCTACCATTCATTACCTGTGTGTTGAAGAGGATGCGCTAAATGTAGGGATTGGGTACAGCAACCCAGTAATAATATTTTTAATTTATAAGCAAATTTGAAACTTATATTAAGACATCTAGATTTCATATTTTAACTGTTGGGTTATTATAAGACACATGAAACTTTGATTTTTTTAAACTTTTTTATAATACATGCATCTGTTCCCATCTATGTGGGCATATGGAAACCATTTTCACATAGAAAATTCCAATGCTAGAAACATCATAGCAGACTGTGGAGTGGAAGTAGAGTTCGATGAATCTAGTCAAAATAGCCACCGTGATCAAACCCTAGTACGAGGGAAGTTAGGTTACGTCGGAAAGATACAAGATATCATTGAAGTGGATTTCTCTTCTTTCCAATGTGTTGTTTTTAGGTGCAAGTGGTGGGAGACCTTTGATCAGAATAATGTAAAGGAAGATCGCGATAGTAGGCTGATATGTATCAACTATAGAAAGATGTGGGATGAAGCTAAGGAGCCCTATGTTTTCCCTAAACACCGCAACCATGTGTTTTTTTAGTTAGATGTGTTGGATAGGGATTGGTGGTTCGTACTGACACATGACCCTAGATCAAAACATATTTTTGAGAAAAATAGTGTTATCATGCCACGCGAGCTGGACGATAATGAGGGTGATCATGAGAACCGAGAGTGATATGGTACATGTGTTATTTCATCAGTATTTATACTTTTTAAGATGGGTTTTTCAAAACATTATAATACGTATTTTGAATTAATTGGTAATTTGCATTGTGTTAATGTTAAAATCAATAATTCACTTGATAATTATTTGCAATTATGTTGATCTCAAAAAGAATGGCATATCGTATAAATTAGTTCTTTTTTTGTATCTAAGATCAGAATAAAATAATGATAATTCTAAAGTACATGAATTCATTTGCATTATTTTCTAAACTTTATTATGTTACAATAAATCATATTATTCTAGATCTATTATTTTATAATTATTTAAAATTTAAAAATTACAAATTTAAAAATTTTAATAAATTCATTTCACATTAATACAATTAAAATTTTAAAAATATTTTACATACAATTACAATTACAATTTTACAATTTCACATACAATTACAATTACAATTTTAGAATTTTACATACAATTACAATTTTACAATTATAATCAATTCACAGTAATACAATTGAAATTTTACAAATATTTTGCATACAATTAGAATAAGAATTATAATTACAATTTTACAATTTCACATACAATTACAATCAAAACTACAATTTTATAATTTTACATATATACAGTTACAATTTTACAAATTAAAAAATTACAATTACCATTACAATTTCACAAATTTACATATATACCATTACAATTACAATTTTATAATTTTACATATAATCAGAATTAAAAATATCACAATTTTGAAATATCATGATCATTTAGTATTAAATTAATTAATAAACATCAAATTCATGATAACCATCATACAAACATTATATTTCACTAAAAAACACATTCAAAATCACTAACATCATCGTGATCATGATCACCTAACAAAATACAATTAACATTATATATTAACATATTCATCACAACAAAAACATCAAATATAAATCTCATGTCAAATAGCTCATGCTATCATCACATACACATTAAATGCACATATCTAACATGACCTAACAATATACACATTATGATGATCACCAACATGTAAATTAAGTACACCTACAACATGAACATAAAATACATGTACCATATATGTATATAACTAGATAATGTTAAAAATATACAACTATAATATAAATGTCATGGATTAGCTAGTGGTAGTAGAACATCAATATCAGTACTAGTGGAGGCCTACTCAGTCAATGGTACAGCCTAGACGATCGATGGTTCAGTGCCCTGCTCATGATCATGACTACTGATGGAAGATGCAGGCTACTGACTGGACATGACTGATGGTCCAGCCTCATCTCCATGATGATTGTTGTAGGATTTTAGTGGAGGCTCATGCTCATTTGATGCAGCGCGAGGTGAACGATCATGAGATGAAGAGTCACTGCTCGTGGACTATCCATCACCGGCTACGTCACGACCATGCCTATAACGTTCAATAGTCCTCATCAGTCGCGTAAAATGTTGACTATGTACGGTGTCAGTAGTGCAGTGCACTGACGAAACTCTATGCCCCAGGGTGTATAGTTAAGTAAGCAGACCAACCTCCTGCCATCGTGACATAGTGAACAGTGTGGCCTTTTATCAGGCTGCACCATTGACCTAGGTGAAATATGGAAATTCGTGCGCTGACAAAAATAGCTGCTCCGGGGATGCCATTTTAGTCAATGCACCACGTCGCAGCTATTCAACTAGGTCATTTATGCGGCCGGATAATAGACCACACCACACTTTTAAAAATAAAATAAAATAACATGGTGTGCCTTTGCCACTGCCCCAGAACCAGTGTGGATAAAGTAAGCACTGGTTTACCAGGCTACATAGTTGACAATGTGGAATAGCGGCAACATGGTGCATTGATAAAATTACCAGCACCGATGCGGAACATTTAGTCAACACACCGTGTTGCCACTATTCCACATGATCAACGGTGCGGTCGAGTAAATGATCCCAGCGAAATTTTTAATTGTTTTTTAAAATAACATGGTGCACTTGCTGGTTTCACCCCAGAACTGGTGCAGATACCATTAGCACCAATGATAGTGTGGCCTATAACTTTATAGGCAGTAGTGCCAACTCATGCGAGCCGAATGGCTCGAGTGCACCGCATGAAATTTTTTTTTTTTCCTTTTAAATGGTTAATTTTAAGGTTATTTGAGATTCTAATCCGCTAGAAGGTGTAATTATGGAAAAACAAGAAAAATGCTTGTATGTTTGCTCTTCGAGGAGGCATATTGGCTGTAGAATTTGCAAAATAAAATTTCTCCACCGTTTTTTAAAATTCAAGTTGGAGATTGGTGGGCAATGCACAGCGGCAGTGCGTGCAATGAGTGCAATGAGAGCATTGATGACAGCATAGCTCAGACAAGGATAAATTGCCCCGATGCTTCAGAGCTCTATATCACTGACAAAAGTGAAAAATGCAGGTTTTTGGCCGTAATTTTTTTTTTTATTTAACCCTGTTCCGGTGCCTGGGATTTTATAGGCACACTAGTGCATTTGTTGTTGTCCGCACCAGGTGGTTTCTGTTTTCACACAGTTTTTATGAGGCACCAGTGCGGACAATCTATAAAGCACTGGTGCACAATAATAATACAACGCATTGGAAGGGTGTGTACGGAGCACACAGTGTCTGGTGTGCCAACATTTTGTGTGCTTTTTTGGCCCTATTTTTTTCTTGTTTAACCCCCTTCGGGTGCGCGGGATTCTATGGACGCACCGGTGCGTTTTCATCATTCCGTGCCTCGTGGATTCTTTTTTTGCATTCTTTTTATGAGGCACCAGTGCATATGCTTTGTAACACACTGGGGCGCTGGAGTAATAAAACGCACTGACGGGTGTGGACGGAGTGCACAGTGTTTGGTGTGCCAATGTTTTGTTTGGTTTTTTGGCCGTAATATTTTTTTATTTAATCTCGTTCTGGTGTGCTAGATTTATGGGCACCCCGGTGTGTTTTCTTCATTCCTCTCCGGGTAGTTTCTGTTTTCGCATGCCTTTTACGAGGCATCAGTGTGGATTTTGTCTCAAGCACTAGGGCACTACAGTAATAAAAGTCATTGGGCAGGTCTGTATGGAGCGCACAGTGTTCGGTGTGTCAATTTTTTGTGTGCTTTTTTGGTCGTAAATGTTTTTTATTTAACCCTGTTCCAGTGCGTCGATTTTATGGGAGCACTAGTCCATTTTCTTTGTTACGCACCATACGGTTCTTTTTTTCCACGCGCTTTTTATGAGGCACCGGTGTGGATGTGTTGTAAACGCTCGATGTGCTACAAAAAGGAAATGCCCCAGGCAGGTGTGTACGAAGTGCACGGTGTCCGGTGTGCCAATGTTTTGTGCGCACCAGTGCTTTCTTGTTTTGAACGCACCAGTGCCTTTTACGGTGATAAGTGCACCGTACGAAATACATCCGCAAACACCTCCACCCGCCAACCTCCTCTAGTAACCTCCACTAGAAACAGATGTCTGGGGTATTTTTATAAGGGGTTCGTGAAAAACATCCACTAGAGGGTATTTTCCTTGTAGTGCACTGGAAGATCGTCAAGAAGAATATCAGTTTTCCATGATTGAAGTTGAAAGTAAGTTTCTCAAACATACCATTTATGTTTTAATAGATCGTCAAGAAGAATATCAGTTTTCCATGATTGAAGTTGAAAGTAAGTTTCTCAAACATACCATTTATATTTTAATAGACCTTCGCACTAGTTTAAGTTATGTAATTCCAAAATTGGTAGAGTTATGTCAGTTACAAACTCATAAATTTAAAATCCCATGACCACTACAACTAGCCATAGGAGCTAAAAGGAGAGTGACGACTAAAGTAGAAAATTATTTAGTTGAGTTAGCATATCAACCTATAATAGCATATTTAAACATTTTACCCCTGGTGTCTTATGATTTTCTAATCGAAATGGATTTCTTGAAAGCTCATTAGTCTTTGGTTAATTGTAAGGAAAAAATCATTAGTAACTTGAATGAAGTGATTGTTAGATGTGAAATCCAAGGAATTAAGAGTCCAATACAGTTGAGGCCAATTACTGCCTCCTAGTTAAGAAAATGCCTACAAAAAGGCTTCCAAATATATGAAATCTAGGTGGTTTATGCCACATCTAAGGAAAATATGTCTAATCTATAAATTCTACCAATAATTCGAGAATTCAAAAATGTGTTTCCTAAAGAGATACCAGGGTTGTCACCAGAAAAATATATATATTTCACTATTGAGTTAATTCTGAGAGCTTCCAAGGTGTCAAACTAACCCTATAGGATGAGTATACCAGAGCTCACAAAGCTAAATATTCAATTATAGGCATTGTTTGATAATAATTATATACACTACAATGTTTCTCCATGGGGAGATACGCTAATATTTTTCAAAAAGAAATATGGTAATTTATGTTTATGTATCGTTTATTGGAAGTTAAACAAATTAGTTGTTAAAAACAAATATCCTCTCCCAAGAATTGATGAATTGTTCGACGAATTCAAGGGCGCAATGATATTTTCAAAAAATTATCTAAGATTTGGGTACCATCGTATTAGAATAAAAGAGGAAGGTACATATAAAACTTTGTTTAGCAACGATTATCGGCATTACGAACTCATATTTTTACCTTTCGGGATAACTAATTCCCCAACCACATTCATGGGTCTTATGAATAGAATATTCTATCCTTATATTGAAAATATTGCGCTCATCTTTATTGATGATATTTTAATTTATTCTAAGAGTCTGGAGGAACATGAAAAACATCTACAAATTGTGCTCCAAAGATTGCGATACCACCAACTGTATGCTAAATACAAAAAATGTGAATTCTACAAGGAGAATATAAAATATTTAAGACATATTTTTATGCAAGAAGGCATAGCAGTGGAGCCGAAAAGTATTAAGACCATAAAGGAGTGTTCAGCCCCCAAGAATGTAGTAGATATTTTCTCTTTCATGGGATTACCCGGGTACTACCCACACTTCATCGAAGCATTTTATAAAGTATAACACCCCTTGTAAACATTGTAAAAAAAGGGGTACATGTTTAAATGGACCCTAGAGTGTCTAGAGAGCCTTGACCAGCTGAAACAATTAATGAATATTCCCCAATTTTGAGGATAATAGACCCATATAAAGAATTTTTGGTCTCCACAGATGCATGCCAAGTAGGTGTGGGAGGTGTGTTGATGTAGGAAGGTCGATTAATAGCAACAAAAAAATTAAAGGAACATGAGAAACGTTACTCGGCTTATGGTATGGAACTTATAGTGGTAGTTCATGCTTTGAAGGTTTGGAGACATTATTTATTGGGAAAAAGGTTTGTACTCATGACCGAACAAAATAGCTTAATTAATTTTTTCATCAATCAAATTTGAATTCTCGCCAAGCATGGTGGACTGCGTTTTTAAGTCAATTTGACTTCAATATAAAAATTTTAAAAGGCAAGTAAAATTGGGTGGTCGATGCTTTAAGTAGTAAATTAAATTGTGTTTATAAAATATCCTCTAGAAAAATAAAATTTGACTTCTCCAATGAGATTAAAGAGGCCGCACTAAAGGACCCTCAGTATTTTTTTCTATGGATGGAAGAAAAAAAGAAAAATAGTTATGAAATAAAGGTAGGCTATATTATTAGCATTGAAAACTTGCTGACTTACAAGGACTATATCTATGTACCAAATCAAAAAAGTATGAAACCTTTCATTCTAGATGAATATCATAGGAGTCCATATGTTGCACACTGGAGATACGAAAAATTAATTAATTAGTACTTTAAGGAAAAATTATTTTTGGCCCGTAATGAAGATTGAGACAGCCCAATACTTAAAAGGATGTTTAGAGTGCTAGTAGGTAAAGATAGAACATCAACATCCTGCGGGCATGCTTCACCCTCTGCCCATCCCTAAATGGAAGTGGGAGACTATCTCATTAGACTTTATCACTGAACTAACAAGGTCTATAAGACAAATTTATTCTATAATGGTGGTAGTGGATAAACTGAGTAATGTTGATCATTTTATACCTACACAATCGACCTATAAGGCTGTAAAAATTGCTAATATTTCTATGAAAACAAATCCACATTACATGGAATACCCAAAATGGTAATTTTAGATAGGGATGTAGAGTTTAATTTTTCTTTCTGAAATACCTTGTTTAATGGCTTGGGACTCCAAGTACAATTCAGTACCACCTATCACCCACAAACGAATGGCCAGACTGAGTGAATGAACAAGTAATGGAAAATATGCTTAAGATGTACATGATGTAACAACCGAAGAAGTGGGAGGAATATTTACACCTAGTGGAATTTTCATATAACAATAATTATCATGAATCGTTAAAAATGATTCCATTTGAGGTGTTGTCTGGGAGGAGATGTAGAAAAACTAGCAACTGGATTAGCCCAGAGCATAATCTAATACTAGGTCCTTGTATGCTCAAGGAAATGGAAGCTACAATGAAAAAGATCTGAATAATCTTAAGGAAGCTCAAGAGCGACAAAATTTTTTATGCTGATCAACGAAGAATATACTGAGAGAATCAAGTCAGGGATCATGTGGATATTTTTCAAAGAAGAGGATTTTAAATAGATTACATTGCATAATTCGCATCATTGAATGTTTTAGACTACTTTTGGAAAGTGAAAGCCATCTAGTTTGGAAAAAGTTTCATTTTCAGTATTGTTGTTTGTTGCATCATGGTTTGGAACTCATCCCTTAACTAGATGGCATTCATCAAATTTCAAGATTTATTTCCTCATATATCTGCATATAGGAGATTGTCAGATGACATGTAGTAGGGCCTTGAAACCGAGACATAATTGAAGATCAACCATAAAATTTATTCAATCAACCTAAGGAAGCATTAAAACTTAACGAAACATTTTTAGTCATCTAGGCTAGAGACGTGTTACGGCGTCTTTAAACCTAGTAGTTGTCACTTGCCATCTGGCTACAGACAGTGCTAGTACGGACTTGTGATCCCTTTACCATCGAGTATATAACGGGAGACCCCATTAGGTTGCAATCCTGCTATCCATAGGAAGCCGAGTCTGCCGCCTCGTAACCTTGATACACCGAACACAACATTCGGGGAGTCTACCTGCACGTACCGAAAGTCCTTGGTCATTTCTCTTTCATTTTATCACCAAGGTGTATATTGAAGTTCACGAAAAATTGGTACACCTCTTACCTAGATTACCAGAGTAGTCAGTTTGATCTTTACTGACTCCCTAAATTTGAAAAGATCATCAAGTGCTTTTCCTTTCACGTTTTTTCCAAACTGAAAGAGATAGAGTCATATTTTACTCATTTCTTGACTCTTAAAATATGAAACGGTAGAGTTTTTTTTCAATGTTTTAAAAATTAACTGCCCACTAAATATTCCTAGTTAAAGTTAGTTTCCTTAGGGTGTTGTTTTGGGATGTCTCCTATGGAAAAATTTTCGGAGTTCACCAACCAAGGAATCCCCTCTGATGGGAATCCTGGTCGTTTTCCTCCTTTTCGGAATGTTGGTGCTCCTTATATTGCAACATTGTCCCTTCCTAGGTTAACTGTTGGTTTTCCTATTTGGTTATTCTCGACCTCGGTGGTCCCAAATGCCTCGATCTCTGTTCAATCGTCTCCTTCACCTGAACAACATCATGTTGATTCTAAAGTGGACCTCTCCCCTTCTTCACTTGTTTATTCATCCTCCTCTTCTGCTTCGCCTGGTGAAAGTCTGGATTCTAGTAACGAGGAGGCTAAGAAGAAGAAGAAGAAGACGAAGAAGAAGAAGTCAGATAAGGGAGAGGCTAGCTCTACGGCTATTGCACCTAAGAAAATTTCCATTGATAAACCTTCGAAACCTCCTCAGAAATTTAACTTCCCTTGCACATTGTGCTAGGGAAACCATCTTCTTCGAGATTACCCTGGCATTCCCAAGGTGCTCGAAGTGTGGTCCAATGGTCGTCTATCGTTGCCTTTGGCTTCCGGGAGTCAGGTTGGGGGCACATCTTCAGCTAGTACTAGTAAAGCTCCTAAGAAGTAGGGTAAGATTGCCAATCCCTGTAATTTGTGTGAAGGGCACCATGCCATTCACCTTTGTCCATATATGGATGAAGCCAAGAGAGTTTTGGAAAACTTAATTGTTTCTGCACCATGCCTTTCGGCCAGTTACAAGCATCTTTCTTTGAGTCCTCCACCAGCTGATTCCATGATCATTCAAGTGTTATCCTTGGTCGATCCTGCTCCCTCGGAAATTCAAATTCATGAATCCATTCCTGACCAACCATTAGTCGTGAGATCGGTTGAGCTAGCCTCGTCTGCAGTACACCATGTCTTTTCCGTTGAGAGTGGCTCTCACATCCCTCAGGTTCTTCTTGTTTCTTCAGATTCCTCAGACTTACAGAAAGATTCTCATGTCCCTATATCTCAAGAAGCTGCTCCTCCACCTTTTTGTGATGGAGGTCCCAGAGGATATCCCTCCCAACTTCGTGATGGAGATCAAGGAGGGTGCTCCTTCTTCTTTCGTAACACCAGGGGAAGACCATCTGGGTTCGATGGTAGCCCCTCCGAATAGTTTTGTCGCTTCCTTTGATTGGAATCGATTTGCAGGATACCGCCTTCCATCTTATGTGCCTTTCGAGATAACAGTACAAACCTTTGACCTGGTCGTACCCAGCACTATTATAGATGAAGGTGCGTCTATTAGTATTTTATCCTCAACTACTTGGCAAGAATTTGGTTTGCCTCTTCTTGTGCCTATTACCCGAAATTTGTTGGTGTTTAACAGAGGAACTAGTCAACCGTTAGGGATCCTTCCAAAGTTGCTTGTTACTTTGGAATTGAAAACTACCCATATGGACATGATGGTTGTTCCTGGCCCCTTGGACTTTAATTTACTCTTGGGCCACGATTATACTGATGCCATGGGTGCACTTGTCTCCTCCCTCTTTTTGTGATGTGCTTTCCGCACCAAGGTCGAATCGTGACCATCGATCAGCTTGCATTATTTGGTACGAATATGGCAGCTAGTCCACCATCATCCCTGCTAGATTTTTATCCGCCGGTTATGTCATCTCTGTCGTATGTCAATTATGTGGCTACGTGTCTGGTGCCCATATTCATTGATAGTGCCATTGTGCATCAAGTGCTGGGAGCATTGGGTCTTAATTTTTGAGATGTTGTTCTCCCATCCGGTGTGGAACTCTTAGAAGCCATGAATTCTTATTGATTATGATGAGGTCTGTTGGAGCACATTTCATTTTCTTGTGTCAAGCTCCTTAAAAAATGAAACAAGGTCATTGAAGCATGGTTCATCTACTTGTGTCAAGCTCCTTAAACCTTGAAACAAGGTCTGTTTGAGCATGGTTCGTCTACTTGTGTTAAGCTCCTTAAAAAATGAAACAAGCTCTTCAGAGCATAGTTCGTTTTCTTGTGTCAAGCTCCTTAAAAAATGAAATAAGGTGTCATGAGGATAATTATTTTAATGTGTCAACCTCATTAAAACAATGAAACACGTTCCCATTCAATTCGAGTCTTTGATAAGATCTCATAAAATATCGGTCGAGTCTTTCTCTTGATCTCGTAATTTGAACCTTCACTCCATCTGCCTTTCACATAGACTGAAGCTTGGGGGGCATGTACCTCGAATTGAGTTACCATGCTGGGGGCATGCTTAAATTTTTCAAGAATAGTTTATCTTTGTTTCAAGCTTGTACAAAAATGAAACCAACTTCAAGCCGAGTTTCCTGATTTCAAGCTTATGTAAAAATGAAACCATTCCCATTTTACCTCTTGTGATTTCCATTTTATCTACCTATTTTTGCGAGATGAACCTTGGTTTTCTCACTCCATCGTCACTATCTGCTTGGTCAATCATATGCCTTCACTTGGTTGTTTTACCTGCTCCTAAGGAACCGTTGCGATGAGTGGTCTTGTTAGCCAGCCTCTTAACCTTTACTTGTTCTGAGCAGTTCCACCATTACCGGAACCAGTAGCTACCCTTTATACCACTCGTTCCTCTAGGAGGAGTCACCTTTTAGCTTTTTTATGACTCTCCAAAATTGAAAAGATTTTCGAGTCGCTTGCCATTTTGAGCTCGTTAAATTGGCTGTGAAACGACATCTACCTAGTATACATATACCCCTTTTCTGGGCTGGGATAGATTATTTACGAAAAAGGAATACCCTAGCCTATAACGACTAGGAGGTTCTCTCAGACATAGTTTTCTACCTTTTCGGATCTGTGGGACTATCTACGAAAAGAGACTGTTGGAGTTTTCTTTTCTGCTATCTTTTCAAACTCTCTAAACATGAAAAGACGTTGAGTTCTTCCTTTTTCAGACTCGTTAAAAACTGATGACATCAGACTCCATCGTAATGACGTTGCTCGAGTTCCTCCTTCCTAGGGCTCATTAAATGTACTAGGTTGGATTTTTCTGAAGGAAAAACTTATATGACAAGCATATGGTATCCTTTTCAAGCTTGTGTAAAAATAAAGAGGTACTCGACAGAAAATGGTGGGGAAAAATGGAACCAGTATCACTGTCATGTCGGCAGTATGTCGCTCTTGAACATGGCACTTGTCTGCATTCGTATCGGGTTGGGGACATCTCATCTCATTCTCTACTTGCCACCGTGGGTTTGGGTAATCTCTTTTGATCTCTCATCTACTCTCTTTTCCATGTCATCATGACCTTAGATCCTTTGATGTTAAATACTGCCAAATACAATTTCATGCGGCTGATATGTTCTAGAGAAGTTGGCCTCTACAATTTTAAAGCTCCCTCTAATTCTCTACTGATCTTGATTCGAAAACATCATGTTCCTCTGTCTCGCGTCGATGATGTGGGAAACACTATGGCCCACCTTCGATCAAGGTCACTTCCTGTCGACTTCAGCTCATTATCCAAGAAGTTGATCTAGAGACTCCCTTTAGGTACCTTTTAGCCTGCATGCCTCAATGGCAGGTTCTTCGCATTTGACACAAGGTTTTCATTATTGGCCTTCAATCAAATGATTCTGTGGGTGTTCGATGCCAACTCACTATTCACATTCCGTGGATTGTACCTATAGTACCTTGAGGGCCGTCCTCATTATTGGTGGTTCCTCTCACGTTAGTTAACGACTTTAATTATTGGCTGGTAATCAGATGATGTTCTTGCATGTTCGACTTCAGCTCACTTATTCACATGCTTGGACTTGTACTCTGTTCGGGTCGAGATGGAATGCAAGACCATGGATTTTGTCTGATGAAATCCAGGCTGCGGATTCTTTTTGGATTATCATGATTAGTTACATGACTCATTTGATTGGATGGCTGCGACCATACCTGAGTCTACCTGTTGATCCTTCTTTACTGGATGGCTACGTCCATACCTTGGATCCCGGTTATTGTACACTCTGTTATGGATGGTTGCGCCCATACCACATATCATGTATCAGAGATATCAGTTGTACTTGTATTTGCAGGTATTCTGACGGTAGTGTTTTTAGTTGGGCGCGTTCTCATAAAGAATTTTACCCCTCCCTCTCTCTCGGACCTCATGCTTTAGGGGGCATCTGTTACATAGTAATTTGTCACTGTCCCTGCAGTACCAATCTCGCCCATTGGAGGGTCGTTTCTATGAACAATAAGAAATATCATGCCTTTCAAATACCATAATTGCATCCCTTGCCATGAGGAAAACATTCCTTCTATTGATCATTTCCTGAGCTGACCACTAAAAACACTTGTTTTTGCCTTGGTGCTAGTAGCTCGTTATGCCCTCGCGCCAATGAGGAAAATTAACACTGAGCCTGCTCCAGTTGGTGCTCTGTCCCAGTTAAGCACCCACGCCAATCTGCTTATGGAATTTTTTTTTAAAAAAGAGGCGAAGTTTCGATCACAACAACTTCATGGATGAGTCATAGGAAGTGGTTCGACTGAATAACCATGACCTTCCTCCTTTGGCCTCTTATTTCCACATTATTGGGAAACCTCCCAAGGGATAAGGCCTCCCTTCCATTATTGTAGGGATCCCAACCTCCTCCTCTCCTCTATAAATATAGCCATCTTCCATTGATGTGCTAGCTGAACTATTAATGGTTAAACAAGCTAAATAGTTGAACGTTTGGTAGCTAAACTTGTAGGAAGGAAAATATAGCCGGGAAACTATTGAGAAACAAGCCAAAGAGAGAGAGCTTCGTCCAGATTCCAGACAGGCTTTGTTGATACATGTTCCACTGTAAGCTGTGCCGAAGGAATATCATAGCGTTAGAGCATTTGGTTGTAATCTCCCTTTTGTCATTTGTAATATAAGCGACTCTGATTATTGTTACATTCTCGTGTTCATTTCTTTATGTAATGCAATGAATTATATCCTCTCTGACTAATATATGGTTACATGCTTTATATTTTATGTTGTATGTCGTTGTTTCCTTGCATGTGTATAGGTGTTCGAACGTGTCGAACGGAAGGATCGTCACCTGCCAAGCGAGGGACAGGAAACATCATATTTTATTCAACGACAACTGTGTGGGACTTGAGGTATGATACTCGTCGAGATCTTTGTCTTTTTGTAACTAGGAACCAACGTCATTGCGTGACTTTATTGTTACTAGACCCGATCTGGGTTAGTGGGATCACCTCTGTCCGCGGAGGGGATTTACCTCTTCAACACTATGGTAACAAAATCTATTAAATGTATGGCCTTCTATAGCTCACAACACTAATTGACAATTTAAAATAAGTAATTCCCACTAGACTTAACTGTAACCATTTTCACATATCCCATACAAATAGCTCTTAGTAATTTCTTAAGAAAATATCCTAGAACACTTATACAAAATTCATATCAACCACAAACATGTTAGTTAGGTGTGCATATCAATTGCTCTTACTAGTTCCACCCAACCATAGAGTTGTCTCTCCGTAACTCACCCTCGAGCTGAGACCTTAGCTCCCAGTACTAGACAACCCTTTGTCTATCCTGGAGTATTTTATTTAAGCTTTGCTTTCCCAAGCCTATTTCCAATTTCTGCGTCTGGAAATTTCAGGATTCTTTCTTCCTGTTTTTCCTAGGCTTTCCCTCATTGAAGTACTTTAAAGCTCTCTTTTCCGCTTTTCTAGCTTTTTCTTCCTCTTCCTAATTACTTTCCTCTTCATTGGGGAAATTAGATGTTTATCTCCAAATCTAATTTTGGTAATATTCCTTCCAAGGATTTTTGGAAGGTGTGGGAAAGTCTCATCACCTTATCCACATCCTCATGGATCTAGGTTTCAGATCTCAATTCTCAATCTAGTCATTGCACACATAAATTTTCCATTTATTTTTATTAAGAAAATAAAATAAATCCACACACTAGTTCTCCATTGGGGTCCACTTCCCCTTTGGACTTATTCAACTGTCAATTAAAAAACATAGAAACTTGGGGTGTTACAAATATATATCCCCAACCATATCTCAGTCAGACAACTGATTTTGGATGAATTCCATAGAATCCCTCATGTTTCTCACCCTGGTTATCAAAATTTGTTTTCATCAATTAAAAAGGATTATTTTTTTCCTGGTATGAGAAAGGATATTTCTGAATACTTGGAAAAATGTTTAGAGTGTCAGCAAGTTAAAGATGAAGATTATCATCCCACTAATTTCTCCATTCACTACCCATTTGAGAGTTGAAATGAGAAGTCATAACACTTGACTTGATAACAGGGCTACCCAGATCTAGAGGACACAATGATTTATTCATGGTGATAGTCGACAAACTGATTAAAAGAACTCATTTCATTCATGTACATTTTACCTACAAGACTGTCCAAATTACTGATATTTTTATGAAGGAGGTGTTCTCACTACATGGCCTACCTAGGGTAGTTATCTCAGATAGAGATGTAAAATTTATTTCTGCATTCTAGAAGGCTTTCTTTACTGGAAAAGGAACACAAATACAATTTATTACTGCATAGCATCCATAAAAATATGGGCAGACGAAGCGATTCAATTAAGTATTGGAAATTATGTTATGAATGTATGTCATTAAATAGCCCACTAGTGGCAAGAGTATCTAAAATTGGTTGAATTTTCTTATAATAATAGTTATCATGAGTCTTTTAAAATGATCCCTTTTGAGGTATTATATGGAAGAAGGTTTAACAAACCCCCAAACTGGAACAACTCGGAAGAGAGAATAATGTTGGAGCCAGATATGTTAGCGGACATGGAGAAAGTTGTGAAGAAAATATGACAAAACTTGAAAACTGCTTAGGATAGGAAAAATGCTCATGCAGAAAATAAATAATTTATTAATAAATTATATTTTTGGATCACGTTTACGTACGATTTGAACAAAAAAAATCACTTTAAGATGGGGTGGCTTCACAAAATTTCCCCTAGATTTTGCGCTCCTTTCCAACTATTGGAAAGAATCAGAATGGTGACATATCAATTAGATCTACCTAATCATATAAGATACATAATGTGTTTCATTTCTCATTAATAAAAATATATGTATATGACCCTATACATGTTATTTATTGGCATAACATACACGTTAAAAAAAATGCCATTTTTTGTTTTTTTTTTAAATAATGATTGGTTGTTGAATGACATAATTAATTGTAAGTATGGTCTCATGATAGGTCAAACTGGGTGGAGAGTTCTTGATAGAGAAATAAGAAATAATTCTTGACCGAAGAGAAATAATTCTACGGAGGCGAGCCATCACCCAGGTTAAGCTTAATAGTGACACTTTCGCCTAGAGGAGGCCACTTGGGAAAATGAAATTTTTATGAAGCGAGCTTATCTTGGCCTATTTGAGGGACCAAGTAACACCAAGGAATGTGTTATTCTCCACGGGGCAGATGTTAATGTAATTATTTCGTTAGTCAGTATATATATATATATATATATATATATATATATATATATATATATATATATATAGGTTGTATGGGAAATCCTACCAGAATTTTTATTGGTTAAAGTTACTGCAAGGTTTATTTTATAATACATGAAATAAAAGGGTAATATTGAAATTCACTGAGGGAAACCCAAAAATGGAACTGCTAAGAATTAGTTACTTTATCTTCCCTTGAAATAAAGAAGATCTCAAAAATAAGTGAAGAAGAGAAACAGAGGAGAAGATGGAGGCATAAGGAAGAAGAAATTAGCAATGCAGAATCCCTACAAAGTTCTATAAGGGAAGGGAGGACATTGCCTGAGGTCTTCTTGAGCTCAAAAAAAAATAGTGGAAGCCTCAAGACTACTGTAAATTCCATATTAAACCTAGAAGGTTTGTTGCCTAAGGATTAACCTTGTCAGGGTTATCGATCAAGATTTTTCTTGTAATATGTGTTTGGGGGAGAGAAAATGACATAATTTCCTTTATCAAGGCTAAGTGATCAAGATTGTTCTTGTAATATGTGCTTGGGGGAGAGAAAATGACATAATTTCTTTCTCAAGGCTCAGTGGTGTAGTTACCCTGTGGATTCCCATATAATTCGATTTATCAAATAAGTATTACAGTGCATGATGATGATGAAACTTACAGTGTGATTATAGGTTGTGAATCTTTCATTGATGAAAAAATATATTTCCAAAGTATCATTATGTTCTATTCCTTAGTGTTGAGACAAGAAATTCAAGATATGAACATTTTCTCTTAGAACAGTAATATTGCAGGTGTTAGCTATGTTCCTTTCTTTATTTAATTTCTGGTTCTTCTCTTTCGATGAATGGATATAACTAATAAGTATAATGCTATGTTTATTTTCTTAAGAAATCCAAGAAAATATATATTCTCTATTCTAATATTGCGGAAAGAATAGGAACCAAAGACCCATGCTATAGTGCATTTATTTTCTAGCAAGAAAGAAAATTTGGAGGAAATTAAAGGACATTGAACATAACAATTTGCACAAACAGAGAAATTTTTTTATGACCTATAAAGTTCCACTGAGAAAAGAAATAATTTGAAGGAGTAATTAACCACCAAAGAAGTATGTGGA
Source organism: Pinus albicaulis (assembly GCA_034641835.2). NCBI lineage: Eukaryota > Viridiplantae > Streptophyta > Pinopsida > Pinales > Pinaceae > Pinus > Pinus albicaulis. Next base: position 943,775,417 of record CM076573.1, read on the forward strand.
AGTGTACAAAAACATGAAATTAGTTAACAAAACTGGTTAATGGTGGTGTGAGAGGAATTGAAAAATCGCCTTATTTGCACAATACAAGTTAGTGCCCTGCAAAAACTTTAGCTAGGTAGCCACCGGGCACAAAACATGACTATACATTCCTAATTGGAATATTTTCATTCAAAAATAAGGAAAGAATAATATTTATAACAATTATAACAATCAATATAACTTAATTTTAGGCAATAAAACATAAACATACAAATATAGATAGATAAACCTATGTTATGCTAAAATAAGCCATATATATGTGTGTGAGGGGACAATGTATGAATGCATCAATTAAAAAAATGATTCTTCTAGAGAAAAACTCTCTTTGAGAAAATAAGTGAATCATTGATTAAAACCCTAACCCATAATATGAGTGCAAAAACCATTACCAAGAACCTCATGAAAATTCACAAAATATCAGACACAACGTTTCAATAGAAAATAGGGAAAAAATCGTGTATAATCCTTTTAGCGAGAGACTGAATTGTTACACAAATTTCAAAAAAATAAACACGTGAGTCAAGAGCAGTACAAGACTTTCCTCTTAATTCACACCTAACAGATTCATGACGAAAAACCCTAGTACATCCAGAAATGTTGTAGGATGTTTCTTGGTCATTGTTGTGTGCAACCTCTCTGAAAGGAGGGTTAGTAACTTTAAAAACCTGCAAAGTTACTCCTTAGAGAGAAGGCAACAAGTAACGCACCTAGGAAATAGCAATAACCCTTGAGAGAGCCAAAAACCCAACATGGTAGCAACGCCTTGGGGAGTTTCAAGCATCCTGGAATGGTGACAAGGATTACCTGAACAAATCATGTACACAAGAAAGAAAAACTAAGTTAGGATAAACTTAAAAAAAAGGCCCAGAGGAAACAAGGGTTAACTTGTTAGTTGGAAATTGAGCCAGTACACACTAGGAAACGACTTCTCTTGAACCTAGAAGGACATACCGGTAATTTATAAGAACATAGACCAAGTTACATTGAAGGAGCATGAAAAAATTCTAGCTCATTACCGAATGAATCTGGAACGGAAGACGTGAGCTGAAAACCTCTTGCCAGCGCCGTGTTCATTGACATGATTTCGTGCGGCCGAAGTCCGCAGGAATTGATACTGACACCAAAAGAGAGTCGTGAAGCCTTGCATGAGGAGTTGGGTTGTAGAGCTTTCCCCGAACGTGCAACATGGAAAATTCTTGGAAAACCCTCGGGAAAAACTGAGTGGTTACTCAATATAACCCTAGAAGCTGGACAAGCCATCAAATTGACACCCCAACAAATTGGCGGTGTATTTTTGACCACCGATCTACGCAAACGATCTCTAGAAGGGTTGGTCTCGTGCTGATAGCTGGCCCAGTGTACAGTTGGGCATGTGTTAATTAATTATTCATAGATTGTCACCGTGGAGAGACATGAGTGTTAAAAAACAGTTAATACTATGTGACATAAATACCAACATCAATATTAACCCTTGAGGATAGATTTTGAATACATAATGAGAAATATATGTGATGCTAACGCTGGTTGTTTGATGCAATGTTAATAGAATGTTTATGGATATATGTGTTAGAAGCCTATACACATAATACATTGCACATTGTAACAAATGATTTGTTAAGAAAATATCCAAGCCTCTCATATATAGTTGCGAAAGGTAAGTTAAATTTTATTTATTTATTTATTTATTTTAGGCGCTAAACAAGTTATATATATATATATATATATATATATATAAAAGTGAATATTAATTATGAACATTTACTTTTATTCAAGTATAGAGATTTTCAAATTCTAAATATATTTTATTACAATATTATAAATCAATACTATAATTTATTAATACCACATGTTTAAAAAAAACCCTAACTAATTTAATATAATTCTTATCAATAACACAATATTTAAAATTAACAATTTAATTAAAATCCAAAAATAACTATTACTACAAATACTTTAAAAAATATTATGTACCAGATAATTATTATGAATTATATTTGACATTTTTTTTTCTAATTATTCAAACTAAATATCCCTATCGACCTACAAATCAAAACGTATAACTGTTAGAATACTACCCTAAGCAAGACACATGGAGCTTTGGCCATATAATTTCAGGTCGAAAGAAACCCATTAATGAATGTGCACTAATAGCGACACAGATACCCTGCAGCGTCATCCTTCACTGGCTCGCCAATTTGTAGCCTCAGTGATCTTGCTCCACGAATCACACGGTAGCATGTTTGTCCTTCTGAAATAATTGTTTTCTGTTGTTTGCTGCTACTGCGGGAATCAATCTGATAATATTGCTGCGTGGCCTGTACCAATCTGTGATTCAGTCAGCAATAATGCGGTGTCATTGACTGATATTACTACACAGTAACAAAAAAATTTCCGTTAAAAAAAAAGAGGATTTATCTTCTTCTCTTCGGCTCGACTTCGAATTGTTTCATCCCTACTTTAAATTTCCTTTAATGTTTCCATGGATTGGCACTGCGCAATTAAACTGTGGCACTGTGCCAGTTCTGTTCTACCGGTTGTACAATGATTTTAATTCTACAAAAGCTACTGTTATTGCCGGAACTGTTCGTACTGCATGCTTTTCTGGTCCGTTGATTAAATGAATGCTGCCTTGAATTCGAAAAAAATTGTTGTACAATGATTTTAATTCTACAAAAGGTACTGCTATTTGTACTGCATGGTTTTCTGGTTCGTGGATTAAATGAATGCTGCTTTGAATTTGAAAAACTCGTTGTTTAAGGATCAGCAAACGAGTCTTAGACTGGGCATTGTAGTATATGTTATTTATTAGATATTGTATTTGCTGAAATTTAACTATCTTATGCATAATTAATGAGATTATAACTCAACAGATATTAATAACTTGAATATTATACTAAAGTGAGAGTATAACTAGTTCTATGTTATCAAGGTGTCTCAGAGTGCCAGCAAGTTACCCTACTCGACGTGGCAATGATACCATCGATTACTATATATCGATGGTGTTTTCAATATCCTTTGGAAATTAGTATATTATACATCTTTTGAAATATATCCGAGTATCAAAAAGGGAGGGGCATCAAATAATTTTTTTAGTTTTTTTTAAGTTCTTTGGTTGTCTACTTTTGTGGGAGGGGTTCAGGGTAGAGTTAATAGTGGGTTGCAATAGTGTTTGTTTCAGCCGCGTCTGACTTACTTCAACTTAGAAGTGTCTACTTAGAAATGTCAAAGAAGAGAAACAAGAATGAAAATTAATATCCTAAATTTCATCGTCAAAATCCTGAATTGAATAAGAATAATAATATTTAATTGAGTTATTTTATTTTTTAGTTAAATAATTTATACTATTTTTTAAATAAGTTTGCAAATTAATATTTGAATGAGATATTTAAAAAGCAAGAAGTTATACGTAGGTAGAGGTTAGCTTTATTTGACATAGGTAGATTTCAATGGCTACTTACACTAAAATTTCTAGGTGAATCACAACCCTTAATATATGTCCATCTTTATAAAATTGGTACTCACATTTTAATGATTTTGCGTATAAATTTTCAAAAGCTTGATTAATAAAAATATTATAATATTATAATATTTATTTTATACAATATTTTATATTAAATTTTAAAATTAATTAATATTATAATAATTATTTTATTCAATATTTTATTTTAATTTTAATTTTTTTGTAATTTTGGTACAACTATATCTTCAATATGTCAAATATATATCGGCTAAGGAATTAAACTAGTGACTTCACATCAAGGAGGGCTTTAACAATGTCTCCAATCATAGTCTATCCAAGACCCCATAGACTAAATATAATGTCTATCATAAATCAATATAAAAAAATAAATAAATAAATAAAAATAAATAAATAAATACCTTAAATAAGGCTTATCTATATAATTTTACACTTTTACATATAGATATTTATTTTCTCCCTTAGCCAAACTCCTTACGTTTCATAACATAACGAAAATGTAATTTGGGGATTTCGTCACAGATTTCAAGGTTGCCACTTGCCCCCATGCATGATACCTGGAAGCGTTTTGAACCACCAATAGAGCCCCTGATTTATTTCTTCCGGTACATGAGACCCTTGTGAACACTGCATCATGACGGAATTACTATGGTTAGTTGACTGTGACAAGACGAAAACCTTACGTTTGACATTATGCTATTATTGATTGGTAATAATTCTTGATTGAATTCATTCATGACACAAAGATTTCGTTTGGAGTTTTCAAGTCTTATTCCTTTGGAGTTTAATGAATCTGTACCACCATCCCATCCGTTGGACAATTGTTAAGGCATTCCACCATTCGATTTCAAGGGTTATGATCAATGGTGGAGATTTGCAGAGTACCCGTTTAAGGTATAGACCTCCTCAAACCCTAACCGTCTTCTATCATTTTCCACCAACGATTCACGCCATGTTGCTCTGCGACCCTTCGGCTTGCCTCCGCCATCTGGCTAGCCTTGGCTCTTTGTTGGCTTCACTTCACCTCTTGAGGGCACGACTTCACAGGTAACATCTTACCCTACCGATTGAAGCTTAATCAGTTCAAACTGGGGTTATTTTCTTGTTTTAGCCGACTTGACCTTCTCTCATTTCTATGTAGGTGTATTTCCGTTCATATGAGGTTTTTAACATGGCTTCCTGGCTTATCTCAAGAGGTCTACAACTACTCGGAGGCTGTCGTGGAAATTATTTCTCCAACGGGCTCCTTCAAGGAACAATACGTGAGCTGAGAGATAACTTAAGTTTATGCGTTGTTTGCACTTATTATATGTTCACTCTCCTTTGGCTAGGATGACTGAATCCCTTCCATAACTTGTACACAGGGTTTCTCCCATCGAGCCTGCAATGGAGCTCTTGTACACACATAAAATTTTAATACATCCATTATTCGTTCTATTAATTTTATGTTGGCTAGTTTATCGATATGAATCTCTCACTAATGTTTCCTCTGGCTCTTGCCTTTGGTGGAGGTAAATGGCCTGGCTCGTAAATTGGAATGTTAATTTTTTCAACTTTCCTTGGTACAGAATGTTGGTGCCCCTCATTCTTTCTTTTCCTTTCATGTACCGCTGTATCGTTTATGTGTATCATTTAACAGAGGGCCTTTGGCTTCCTCAGATATGCTCCCGGCATCGTGAATCTTTGATTTCGAGATTTTAGGCTTGCATGTTGTTTATTAGATTTTGATTTTATGCAATTATGAGGGTTTTTCCCTCCTCCTAATCATCATCGAATTTTGTGATTCTTTCTAGAACTATACTTAGTCCTCTCTTTGCGAGAAATTGTTGTACTATCTGGTTCGAAATTTTATGAAAGGATAACATTCATGTCTTAGTGACATTTTGATTTACATGCTATTATCAATGCTATAAAATTCCTTACTTTTATACTTAAGCGTTTTTCCTATTTTTGAGTTTTATCTATTCATGAAAATGAAACAGTTTTAATTCCTTTTCGATGAAACGTTTTCGTCTCTTTTGGGTATAATTAGGCTTGGCACAGTGTTTACTAAATTCCCTCTTATGGGCATAAAATATTTGTTTTCCATAATCTTTCAAATGGTTCAATTTAGGTTTATCTTTACTTATGCGGAATATTGTTTTCAGTCTTGCCTGACCCGTTCGTTCGCTATCATCATATGTATACTTGATAATGTTAGTTTCTAGTTCTAGGGATTGTTATACATGCAATCAATGTTATTTCTTTTATTTCATTCATTTTACTATTCTTAGTAACAACACACCCTTAAACTGGTTTTCATATAGAATTTACTTCTTGCTTCTTAATGACATGTCTGGACCATTATGTCCATGTTTATCATAGAGAACAGTTAACAAACAACTCGAAGATTAGGGTTTCGACCCTGAACTCAGAGTTAACAGTTTACTGTGTTAATATTCTTATAGCGGTAATTTCTATTCCATTCCATTTGTTTACAGTAAACAAAAAATTATTTCCTTGTTTTTTTTCAAAAATAAACCCGAGGTTTCATATCTACAAATATTTAATGTATTATCTCAATTATATTGTTCATTTAAAGGAAATACATATACAACTCATCGCTATATAATTCCAATATGGAGAAATCTTCATTTCATCATTAAAGAACCCAAACTGTATCAATAAGTTTATAAATAGTTAGACAACATATCCAATACCGTGTTTTCCAGTAAATACTTATCTGTTTTTCGAGACTTTCTGATGTTGTCCACCAAACCATGAGTGAGGCTATCACATCCTAAACTCCCCTCGTTCTCCATATCGAGTCTAGTAGGTTGACAGAACTTTCTAGAAGAGACCTCAAGGCTTTTGGCCCAGTACTTCTTCTTTTCAGGAATAGGGAATGCTGAGTGTTTTCCACTGGTCACCACTAGCTCAAGAATACTCCACTCTCTTCCCCCTTAGTTTCTGAACCTAACCCCTCTTCCTCATTGGGATGCACCTTTTATCCCTAGAGGAGAGGTAACTCTCTTCAAATACTTTCTGTTCAACTACTCTCAATTCTTGGAATACTTTTACCATCATCCTTATAACTTTTGATGGAACCTCTATTCCATTAATAGATTTAATTTTAGCCAAAACCATTTTTTTTTTTTTTTTTTTTATTTATTTATTTATTTTTAATTATTTTTAATTTTTTAATTTATCTTTTTCAGATAATATTTTTCTCAAGAACATAAATGTCTAGTTAATTAAAGTTAAAATAACACAACAACTAGTTAACATTTAAACCAGTTGTCAGAACTTCTCCTCATGGAAGCAAACACCATCCTCGATCTTTCATCTCAGCTCAGCAAATAATTCTAGGTAAGATTCACGAACGAATCCTTCATCTTTCCAGATAGCCTCATCCGAGATGAAGTGCTTCCATTGCACTTTAACCTGGGTGACGGCTCGCCTCCTAAGCATGATTTCTCTCTGATCGAGTATACGTTGAGGTTCAACCAGAAATTTGTCGTCCGGTTCGACCTGCATACAACAAAACTATGAATTAAACTCTCATAAAAGCTTAGTTATTTTAAGGTAAGTTGGTTAATCTTATCCTACCTGAATTCTTTGCCAATGGATTACATTATTTGGCTCATGCACGTAGCATTTTAGCAAGGATACATGGAACATGTTGTGCACCCAAATATGGCTGGGTAAAGCCAATCGGTACACCACATGTCCCACCCTTTCCAATATCTGAAAGGGTCCATAGAACCTGGGAGCTAACTTGGCATAGGAGGCCCACCTTAGTGTGCTCTGCTACGGTTTAATCCTTACATACACATTGTCTCCCACTTCAAATTCTCGATAAGGCCTCTTCTTATCTACATACACCTTCTGCCAATCTTGAGCAGCTCTTATATTTTGTCTGATTTTTCTTACTTTTGATTCCATCTCAGCTAACATCTCAGTTCGAAGCATCTTCTTGGTGTCGGGGCTACTCCAATTGATAGGAGTAAGACATTTTCATCCATAGAATGCTTCAAAAGGGCTCATCTTAAGAGACTCCTGATAACCATTGTTGTAAGAAAATTCCACCAAGTGAAAATATTCTTCCCATCTCGCTGGTTGCTACATCACATACATGCACAAAATATCCTCCAAGATATGGTTTACTCGTTCAGTTTGTCCATACATCTAAGGATGGTAAGCAGTGTTGAAGTTAGTTTGGGTTCCCAAACCTCTAAACAAGGTCTTCTAGAATAATGAAGTAAACTTCACATCCTTGTTTGATATGATAGTCTTTGGAATACTATCCAGTCTAAAAATCTCCCTCTTAGAGATATCTGCTACCTACACAGTTTTATAGGTAGATCGTACCGGTATGAGATGTGTTGCTTTTCTCAACCTATCAACCACCATAATAATGGATTCATTGTGATTTTTTGATCTTGGTAAAACAGTAATAAAATCTAAGGATATAACTTCCCATTTCCACTCAGGTACTGGGATAGGCTGCAACAACCCGACTCGATGTTGATGCTCCACCTTAACCTGTTGACACTCCAATAATTTGTTCAAATATTCTACAATATTTCTTCACATACTAGGCCAGAAGTAGGCCATTCTAATTGTTGTTAGCATTTTTTAGTATCCTAGATGTCTTGAGTAATTACTGCGGTGATATTCATTCATGATCAACTCCTTCAAACCCATTCGATTTAGAATATATATTTTCCTTAAAGGTTAACAATTGATCTTTGTTAACCCCATAGTCAAGAGGTTTTTCTTTCTTTATCGCTTCCTCCACTTGCTGGAATAAAAAATGGTATTCAAGATCCTTCCCAACCTCCTTTATTTGATCCACAAACTTACATTTTTTCTGGTTATAGCGAAGTTCATAAAAAAAATGTAATTTTATTCTTAAGGCATCCACCACCTGGTTTTCCTTACCTTTTACATGCTAGATATCCATATCAAACTCAATTAAGAAGGCATTCCACCTTGCCTGTCAAGAGTTAAGATCAACTTGCATAAAATAGTTGGTCATACTGTTGTGGTTGATATTTAATAAAAATATTTTTCCTAAAATGTAGTGCCTCCATACCCGGAGTGAATGCACTACCGTTGTCAGCTCTAAATCATAAGCTGAATACCGTTGTTCATTCTCTTTCAAATTTCTTGATTCATAGAAAACCACCCTTCCTTCTTGTGAAAGAATCGCTCCCACTCCTTCTTTACAAGCATCGGTACAAAGTTCAAATTCCTTATTGGAATCCACTACTCTCAACATTGGGGTTGTCGAAATAAAATGTTTCAGCTTATCAAAACTATTTTGACATTCCGTAGTCCATCTAAATATTTTTCCCTTTCTTTGCAAAGATGTAATTGGAAAGGAAATCTTCGAAAATCCTTTAATGAAACGTCGATAATATCCATCCAACCCCATAAAATATTATATATTTTCCACATTTTTGGGTACTCGCCATTCCATTAATGTGTTAATTTTCTCTGGGTCATTTGCGATTCCATTAGAAGAAATAACATGGCCTAGATACTGAATTTATTCCATGAAGAAATCACATTTGTTGAACTTAGATTACAAATGATTCTTTCGTAACATCTCCAACACCATCCTTAAGTGCTCGTTATGTTCTTCCAGGCTCTTTGAATAAATTAAAATATCATCTATGAATACCATAACAAATTTGTCCAAAAATAGGTGAAATATGCCATGCATCAGCCTCATAAATGTTGTTGGTGCATTGGTTAAACCAAATAGTAATATCACAAACTCATAATGGTCGTATCTAGTATGGAAAGCATTTTTGTAGATGTCCTCATCTTTTATCTGGATCTAGTGGTATCCAGACCTTAATTCTATCTTTCAAAATATTTTGGCACCCTTCACCTGATCAAACAGGTCATCAATTCGTGGTAAGTGATATTTATTTTTTATGGTCAATTTATTAAGTTGTATATAATCCATGCACATTCGCATTGTTCCATCCTTTTTCTTTACAAACAGCAGTAGTGCTCCCCAAGGGGACACACTTGGTCGAATGTACCCTTTATCCTATAGCTCTTGCAATTGCATATTTAATTCTGTTAACTCTGGTACACTCATTCGATATGGGGCCCTTGAATTGGTGATGCTCCAGGCATCAACTCGATAGTGAAATCAATATCCCTTCTTGGTGGAAATCTTGGTACATCTTCTGGGAATACATCCATGAAATCTTGCACCATTGGTATATTCTCCATCATAGGAGTCTTTTCTTTATCATTAGTGAAACCCACCTGAATGGAAAATAACTGATATCCTTTCCTAATACACTTACGCATTTTAGAGGCTGTAATAGGGTGTAGCTATAGAGTTTTATTAATTCCTTGTATCTCCTTGCAAGTCCTATCTTGCATTCTGTAATATATGATATTTTCCTTACAGTCTACTAGTGTCCAGTGTCCCTCCAACCAATCCATTCCCAATAATATATCATAGGATCTGAAGGGAAACACATTCAGATCCACATTCAGTTCCTAGTTTCGAATTTCCAGTACACAATTTGGAATTTTGGCACACACTTTCCTTTTTCTTCCTGTGGCTAGTTGTACCAGAAAAGGATTTTTAAATTTATGACTTTGTAATTTACAAATTTCTACTATTTTTGGGTTTATATAACTCAAACTTGCACCTAGGTCAACAAAAATTGAGATAGGCTTCCAAAGTAGCTTACGTGCCAATTCTATCATCGTTGGTTGGTAATATCCTTTCAATCCTCCAATGCTGCATTAATATTGGGTATGTTCTGGGGCACATCACCCACTGTAGAGGTTTCCTATAAATTATCTATTGTATCATTTCTTCCCTACTGTGGATAGTTCTTGTAATAGGGAGCCTCACCACACCCCGAGCACTACAGGGGCAGTTTCTAGCTTTGTCCTTGTTCGGGTTTGCTATAAGCTTCCGTGGGCTTCTCTTCTGTACGCCAATAGGTTCTTTGGTGATTTATTCTGAACGGTTTGCTCAACCAATTCCTGGAAGTATTCTTAAAGTTATTGGTTCTTAAAATTTTGAAATTGGGACCTCCTTTCTTTCCTTTTCTTGGTTGTCAGTTCTTGCCCAGTTCTCCTTTTTCCTTGGACTTCTCGTAACACATTTTTTCCTTTTGAACCACTTCATCAATGGTCTTCGGATTCATGAATTCAATTCGCTATTTCATGTGAGTCGTAAAACTGCTCAAAAATCATTGAACCTTAGCCTTTTCATTCCTTAAATAAGGAGCGTATCTTAACACGAAAGTGAACTTGGTTATGTACTCATCCATTTTAATTTGCCCCAGCTTCAAGTCATGCATTTCCATGGAATTTTCATCATAAAAATGTTTTGTTAGGTAATTTTCCTAGAAGTATTGCTGAAATGCATCCCATGTCACGTCGTGAACTTCAATGCTACGTATATTCTTGACTTCCTCCGACCACAAGGTGGTCTTCTCTCTCAACTGATAGATTGCTAGTCTGGCTTTAAGATTACTGTTGTACTCATGCACTTGAAATTATTTTTTCATGTTAAAAAACCATGCTTCAGCCGCCCCCTTTTCTTCTCCATCAAACGTAGGTGGTTTTATCTTCTGGAACTCACCTTGTAGCTCAATTTTTTGCTTCTTAATTTCTTGCTGTTATGACACATTCCCAGCCTCTCCCTCATTATAGTTTCTATTTTTGTTACTCCGCTGGGAATGGCTTCTTTACATTTTGTCATTGGTTTGATCTTTGGCATGTTGTTCATTTTCTTCTTGTGTTTCTCTTTCTAGATTGGGTTGTAGCACGCCTTGATTCTGCTTATTCGACATGCTTTTAAGTATGTTGTCCTACTCTTGCATTAGATGTTCATTGTCACTTCTAACCCGAACCATTTCCTCTTAAATATTATGCACAATACTTAGCAAAATACTATTTTGGTGTTGTTGTTCCTCCAACAGTCTACTAGTCTATTGGTGCTAATCAACACTCAACTGAATCCACATTTGAGGATTTATTTTCTGATTTGGGTTAGGGTGTAGGTTCCCCCATGTTCCGAGGTTTCTGTTGTGTTGAATCCCTCCTCATATTGTCTCCTATGAAAATCTTTTGTTGTGCATCATTTACACACACAATTGTCAAGTTAGGTGACCCTTAGCGTCCTAGTGTGCGAACAGTGCTTTGGTACCACTTGTAATGTCTATCATAAATCAATAAAAAAAAATTACCTTAAACAAGGCTTGTCTATATAATTTTACACTTATATATATATATATATATATATATATATATATATATATATATATATATATATATATATATATATATATATATATAGTCCCTTAGCCAAACTCCTTACGTTTCATAACATAACAGAAATGTAATTTGGGGATTTCGTCACAGGTTTCAAGATTTCCACTTGCCCTGTATGAATGATACTTGGTAGCGTTTTGAACCACCAACAAAGTCCCTCATTTATTTCTTCTAGTACATGAGACCCATGTGAATAATCTGTCATGACGGAATTACTGTGGTTATCTGACTGTGACAAGACAAAAACCTTACATTTGACATTATGTTATTATTGATTGGTAATCATTCTTGATTGAATTCATTCATAGTGCAAAGATTTTGTTTGGAGTTTTTGCATCTTGTTCCTTTGGATTTTAATGAATCTGTACCACCATCCCACCTAGTTGATAGTTGTTAAGACATTCCACCATTGGATTTCAAGGCTTTTGATCGACAACGAATATTGGCGGAGTACCCCTTTAAGGTATATAACTCCCCAAACCTTATTTGTCTTCTATCATTTCCCACTGATGATTCTCGTTGCATTGCTCTGCAACCCTTCGGCTTTCCTTCGTCATCTAGTTGGCCTTGCCTCTTTTTCAACCATGTTTGGCCTCTCCAGGGCATGACTTCACAGGTAACAACTTACCCGACTGCTTGATGCTTAATCCATTCAAACTGGGGTTGCTTTTCTATTTTAGCTGACTTGACTTTCTCTCATTTCTACGCAGGTGTATTTCCATTCATATGAGGTTTTTAACATGGATTCCTGGCTTATCTCGATAGATCTACAACTACTTGGAGGCTATCGTGGAAACTATTTATCCAACGAGCTCCTTTAACGAATAGTAGGTGAGATGAGAGATAGCTTAAGCTTATACGTAGTTTGCACTTATTGTATGTTCACTCTCCTCCAGTTGGGATGGCTGAATCCTTTCCATGACTTGCACACAAGGTTTCTCCCATTGAGCCTGTAGTGGATCTCTTGTACATAGGGAACAATTTAATACTTTTGTTGTTTTTTCTATTAATTTTCTATTGGCTAGTTTGTCAATATGAATCTCTCACTAATTTTTCCTTTGGCTCTTACCTTTTGGTGCAGGTAAATGGTCTGGCTCGTCACTTGAAATGTCAATATTTTCGACTTTCCTTGGTACAGAAGGACGATGACGCTGATTCTTTCTTTGCCTTTCAGGTATCCCCATATGGTTTATGTGTATCATTTAATATAGGGCCATCGGCTTCCTCAGAGATGATCCCAAAATCGTGAATCTTTGATTTATAATTTTCAAGGTTGCATGCCATTTATTAGATTTCCATTTGCTGCATTTACGAGGGCTTCCCCTTGCTCTTAGTCATCATCGCCTTTTGTGATTCTGTCTAGAACTATACTTATTATTTTATTTTCGAGAAATCGTTGTACTATCTGGTTCGAAATTTTATGAAAGGATAACATTCCAATCCCAGTGAAATTTTGATTTACATGCTATTCTAAATGCTATAAAATTCCTTACTTTTATACTTAAGCGCTTTTCCTATTTTCGAGTTTTCTTTATTCATGCAAATGAAACTGCTTTAATTCCTTTTCGATGAAATGTTTTCATCTCTTTTGGGTATAATGAGGCTTAGCAGAGTGTTTACTAAATTCCCTCTTATGGGCATAAAATATGTTTTTTCCGTAATCTTGTAAATGGTTATATTTGGGTTTATCTTGAATCCTGCATAATATTTTTTTTGGTCTTGCATGGCCCGTTCTTTCACTATCATCATATGTATATTTGATAATGTTAGTTGCCAGTTTTGGGGTTTGTTATACATGCAATCATTGTTATTTATTTTGTTTCATTCATTTTACTGTTCTTAGTAGCAGCACCTTTAAACTATTTTTTGTACAAAATTTACTGCTTTCTTCTTAATGACATACCCAAACCATTCTGCCCATCTTTATCATAGAGAAAATTTAACGACCATCTTGGAGATTGGGGTTTCGATCCTGAACTCAGAGTTAATAGTTTCTTGTGTTAACATTCTAGTAGCAGTAATTTCTATTTTATTCCATCTATTTACAGTAAACAACAAATTCTTTCCTTGTTTTGTTTCAGAAATAAACATGAGGTTGCATATCCATAAATATTTAATGTATTATCTGAGTTCTAGTGTTCATTTAAAGTAAATACATATACAACTCATCTCTATATACTTCCAATACGGAGAAGCCTTCATTTCATCATTAAATAACCCAAACTATATCAAGAAGTTTATAGATAGTTATAAAGCATATCCAGTATCATTTTTTCCATTAAATACTTATCCGCTTTTCTAGACTTTTTGATGTTGTCCACCCTACCATCAGTGAGTTTATCACGTCCTCGAGTCCCCCCGTGCTCCATACCGAGTCCAGTAGGTTGACAGAACTTTCCAAAAGATACCTCAAGGCCCTTGTCCTAGTACTTCTTATTTTCAAGAATAGTGAATACTGAGTGTTTTCCACTGGTCACCACCAGCTCAGGAATACTCCACCCTCTTCCCCCTTTATCTCTGACCAAAACCGCTCTTCCTCACTGGGATGTATTTTTTACCCCTAGAGGAGAGGTAACTGTCTTCAACTGGTTTCTATTCAACTACTCTTAGTTCTTGGAATACTTTTACCATCAGCCTTTTAACTTTTTATTGAACTTCTATTCCATTAATAAATTTAATTCAGCCAAAGCATAATTTGTTTTTGTTTTTCAGATAATATTATTCTCAAGAACATAAATTTTTATTAACTTAACATTAAATAACATAAAAACTACTTAATATTTAAACCAGCTATCACACTAAATTTATAAATTTTCAATTATAAAAGAAAATGGTAATAAAAATATGCTGCTAAAAAATTAATATTAAAATCTCTAACAACAAAATAAAAAATGGCTCTTATTTTTATTAATGTAAATTAATATTTAATATTTTATTTTTATTTTTAAACCGTAATGTTTCTATCCAAGTGGAATAGACATATAAGTTTAGAAAATTAGCTCAATTGGTTGAGTTTATGTAAACCAAGTATTGCTAAAAAAAAAATAATATTAAAATGTCTAACAATGAAATATATAATACTTCTTATTTTTATCGATATAAATTAATATTTAATATTTTATTTTTATTTTTAAATTGTAATGTGTCCGTCCAAGTGGAATTGACACATAAAGTCTTTAAAATTAGTTAAAATGATTGAGTTACTCTAATAACTCCTAATAAGCTACCGAGATATGCAAATAATAATTATTCATTATAATAATACCCATATCATATATGTAATATCAATAAAATTTACTTATTTATTATATTTTTTGTTTCATGCTCATCATTTTAAAAAATAAAAATAAAAAACACAATGTATATTAGTTAATTATTTTTAAGATAATAACATAGTACTTCATAAAATTAATTTAAAATTTTCATATTAAAATATATAAAACCATATAACAAAACGAAGCGAAGAATGCAGAAGTATCAAGCAAGCAAGAACCTGATCAATCATAAAAAACCCCTTATAGTGTTGGGGATGTGGGGTAACTCATTATTATAAATATTCCCCCCATCGCACCAAACCAGAGCAATTTGTTAACCTACAACGAGCTTCTACAGTTGGTAAGTTGGCAAGGAGCATACCAAGGATAAATACTGCTTTGGAGGACCATCAAGTGGATAACATCCTACCATGATAGAATTAGAAGCTAAGTTATTTAACTAGAACATATCTTGTATAGTATATGTGGAATCAATTTTAAGTTATATCATTGATAAAGTAGTGGAAAAGAGTCATTTATAGATCCATAAATCTAAAAATACCTAGTTAGTACAAGTAGCTAGTAATGAAAAGAGAAGAGTGACTAATAAGGTACCAGATTGCTCTATAGAAATAAGAAGACAACAAATTAAGGTTGATTTAAATGTCTTTCCCCTAGAATCTTATGACAAGCTAATTGGGATGGTCTAGTTAGAAGGACATTGGTTCTTGGTGAGTTATAAATAAAAATTTATTACTCTCCTCATTGAATATGTTACTACGAAAGAAATCCAAGTGAAAAAATCAAAAAAATTATGTTCTCTTAACGCCTCATAATCTGGAAAATGTGTTAGAAAGGATTGTCAGATATATGTTTTCTATGTCAGGTGTTTTAATGCTAAGGAAAAAAACTACCATTGAAATATATCAGTCATTTAAGACTATCATGATGCATTCCCTAAGAACATAACAAGACTTCCCCAAAAATGGGATGTTTACATCACAACAGAGTTAGTCCATGGGGATGTTCCCATGTAAAAATATTCTTACCATATGAACATACTTTAGCTAACAAAGCTCAAGAAGTATTTACAAGAATTGCTTGATAAAGGGTACAACAACATAAGTGTGTAACCTTGGGGAGCTCTGTTTTTTTTTGAAAGGAAATCAGATGCCACTTTTAGAATATTCATTGATTATAGGAAGCTAAACATTTTTACTATCAATAATAAGTATCCATTCCCTCGAAACAATGATTTATTCAATAAGTTAAAGGTGCTACAATCTTCCCTATGATATTTACAATCTAGTTACCATCAAATTAGAGTAAGAGGAAAAAAAAATTAGTCATCGTTTATAACCCCTTATGATCATGACGAGTTTGTTTATTTTCCCTTTGGAATTACCAATCCGACAATGACGTTCATGAGTTTGATGCATAGTATTTTTCACCCATTTTTAGGAAAATTTGTCTTCATATTTAAAAACGATATTCTTGTTTACTCCATAAATCTACAAAAACATAAATAAAATTTACATATATTGCTCCAATTTTTACACGAACATCAATTAGATGCTAAATTTAGAAAATGTGGTTTCTAGAAAAATAAAATTGAATACTTGGGGAACATCATTTCAGCCAAAGGGATAGGTGTCGAACTGAAAAAATTAAACCCATTATGGAATGGCGTGTACTAAAAAACTTTGTAGATATGTGATATTTAATGGGTTTTGTAGAGTACTATAATTTTTTTATTAAGGTATTTTCCCTAAATTCTTATCCTATTACTTCCCTGTAGAAGAAAGGAAGGGATTTCGAGTGGACAACTCATTGTCAACAAAGTTTTGAAGACTTGAAATAATTATTAACCACTACCATAGTGTTAAATATTGTTGACCGAAATAAGGAATTTGTGGAAGAATGGATATGGGGAGTGATGATATAGGAAGGGATGGTGATAGCTTACAAATCTAAGGAATATGAGAAAATATATTATGCTTACGATTTGGAATTAGCTGTCATAATCCATGTGCCAAAAGTATGGATACATTATTGATTGGGCAAGAATTTTTTGCTGATGGATGATCATAACAGTGTAACCAATTATTTTAAGCAACCTAATGTAAATGCATGTCAGGCAATATGGAATGCTTTTTGTAGCAAATTCAACTTTGAAATCAAGAATTTAAAAGAAAAAGGAAATTTAGTAGGAGATGCATTAAGTATAATGGTACATTCTATGTATGGACTTCACTACAACTAGATAGAATTTAATTTTTCTGAAAAAATTAAAGAAGTTTCCCAAAAGGACCCAGAATACATTTTTTTATGGCAACAAACCCATCAACGTAACACTCCAGAAATATAGTTTGAATATCGTATTAAAAAATATCATATAGTAAATTTTAGAGGAAGAATATATGTTCCCAACCAAATTTGAGTCATGAAATTCATTCTGGATAAATTTCAAAAAATTCGTTATACTTCTCATCCTGGCTAACAAAACCTTTTTTTAGTAATAAAAAAATATTATTTTTTTCCATGTATGAGAAGAGATGTTGCTGAATATTTGTCTAATTGTTTAGTATGTTAGCAAGTTAAAGTTGAACACCAACACCGAGACAATCTTCTTCACTAATTACTCATTCCTAAATGGAAATGGGAGGTTATTACAGTAGATTTTATAATAGGACTACCCAAATCAAAGAGACATAATGTTTCAGTCATGGTCATGGTAGAAAAACTATGTAAAACAACTCATTTTGTCTCGGTGAAATATACTTATAAGGTTGTTCAAATTGATGATATTTTTATGAAAGAAGTGTTCTTATTGCATGACATACCTAAGGTAGTTATTTCAGATGGAAATTTAAATTTTATCTCTACATTATGGAAATATATCTTCATAATATTAGGAACCCATGTATAGTTTATTACTACATACCATCCAAAGGCAGATGAGCAAAACAAGAGGGTGAATCAAATGTTTGAGGATATCCTAATATTTATGTTATGCAACAACCAACAAAATGGGAGTAATATTTACACTTGGTTGAATTTTCATACAATAACATCTTCCATGAGTCCTTAAAAATGAAACCATTTGAGATATTATATGGAGGGAAATGTAGGACTACGATGAATTGGAATAGCCCTGAATATAGTGTAACACTAGGACCAGACATGTTAGTAGAAATGGAGCAGACCATCAAATGAGTCTGGCAGAATCTAAAAGCTTCACAGGATAGGCAAAAGGATTATGCAGATAAAAAGAGAACCTATCGAGAATTTTAATTTGGGGATCATATATATGTATGAGTTAAACCAAAGAAGAGTACTTTAATATGGGTTGGTTGCACACAAATTTCCCCTTGATTCTGTGGCCCTTTTGAAATACTTGAAAGAATTGGACCGATGGCGTACCGACTGGAACTACCCATTCATATAAGAGATCATAGAATATTTCATGTTTCTTTATTGAAGAGATATGTATATGACCCTAGACATGTTATTCATTTGCAGGACATGCAGGTAAAATTTAAATTGGAAATTTAGTTATGTAGAAGTAATGTTTTTTTTATGATCAACATGAGCTAATGAAACTTTATGAATTTGTATTAAGTCAAATAGGATGGATAATTTTTGATAGAGCCTCAACATATTCTCAATAAAAGATAAATAATACTACGGAGGTGATCCATCACCCAAGTTAAATTGCAGTGGAGGAATTTTAGCCCAGAAGAGACAAGTTGGAAGGATGAGAGCTTTATGCATGAAATTATCCTCTACTATTTAAAGTGAAAATGACACCAGGGATGGTGTTATACATAAGTTGGAACTATGAGGGTGACACATGATGTTTCCTATGAGGTGTTCTTGAGTTGGATAGAGAGCTCGTGGAAGCCTCAATTTTGATACGAGTCTATGAGTTCTAGGTTGAACCTTGGGGTCTTGTTTCCTATGAACTTTCCCTAATGGTTTTACTTACATTTAGTTGTTATGGTACTAAAAAAGCTCGAGGGAGAGAATCAGACATAATTTGCATTCTCGTGGTTGGGATGTGTGGTATTTCTGATGAATTTCTAGTTAACTTAGCACTAAAGATAGTTATTTAGAGTTAATACCCATTACTGTGATAATGTATTTATGAATTTTTATTTTTTTTGTTTAAAAAAATGAAAGATTGCGAATAATTTGTTTATTAATATTTATGTGTGACTAGAAATAGAATATTATTACTATGAAAAAATTATCTAAATGATTGTTTTTTCTTAGAAAGTTAAAATAAAGTATCAGTGAATATTGTTCTTCTAGAATTCAAAGTTACTATGAAAATGGTTTCCAGGAATTTATGCTTAAAAACCCTTCGAAGTACATGTTATACATCGTGATATTGAAGTAATTCTATGATATTATAAGCAAAAGAAGGTTGTTGCCTAATATCAATAGTAGAATTGTAAAAATAAAAATGAATTCAATTCAAATGTTATAGGAGCGTGGCATGTGAGTGAGCGAGTCATACACCATTATTAGACAAGTGTTGTGGAAAGGTCGTCATAACTAGGTTAGCACCCTAGCTAGGCCCCACTTAACCAATCACCTAGGAACAATCCCAACTTGACACAACTTTAAAAATTGATGTTAAAATTTGTAGCTTGAAACCCTTGTACACCATTCTTAATCGTAAGAGAATAATAATACCATGAAAAATTTAATCAGAAGCCCTCATAACCATTGGTAACAATGAACTAATATTAACTACAAAATTATATGTTGAAACATTCGTAATCATTAGAGATAGTAAGAAAATACCAACTTAATAATTGCGCAAGTAACATGTTTCAAGATAATAGAAATAAAAACTCGCATTAAAATAGTGCAAGTTCATAAGAGAAAACCTTGAAAAACATAACTTAACTTAAACTGGGAAAACACTAAGAACACTTTAGGTGATTCGCCAAAATTTCCGTTGCAGATATATAAATATCAAAATATATATTAACACAAATTTTCAAACCATAACAGGTGTAATAAGAGATTCCATCATCTATGAAACCATTTAACAACATGAACCGTCTATAGCTTCTAATGGGATATGTTGTGAAACCCTATGATGCCTCCATAACAAAGGTAATTAGGAGCATTAAATACAAGATATTTAGAAATAAATTGGTGTCGTAATTATTACTAGCCCAAAAGAAAGTTCCTGATGTAAAGAAAAGGAAAACTTGTGCATTTGATAAATAAAAACTATGTGTAAGGTTGTGGTGCTTGGATGACCAATTTTTCCATTGCAAGAAAATATTCGGCAACTCAACAGGGAGCAAAATAAAGATCCTACGGATGTATACACATGCATCCACAAAGAAATAAATCAGACCCATGCCAAATATGAATTCCATATCAAAAAAAAAATCATACATAGAAATAAATACCCTCATGTTCGTACTTGGTGATTCCTCAACGCTAAGTTGGAAGATTTTTCTTTGAAATGGGAAAATTGTAAGACTTGTTAAGAAACCAATCTATCTAACCATAGGGCGTCATGGAATTATAGCGAAACTATGAAACGTGAGGGTTTTTTTTAACCTACGAGCCAAATTAGGAACCAACAACCTCAAGACCTGGGGTAACTTGGCTACCTTTAACATTGTCGAACCTGTAAACGAGAAACATGAAGGAAAAACTCAGTTCCTTTAGGAAACTGTGGGGAAACAAATGAAATATAACAAGTAGATTCATTGTGACTAACGTGAGGGTAGAGCTTGGAGAAAATGTGGTATGGAAAGGGTTTGTTACAAATGCCTCCCAATGAGATATGACATGAAAACTATCCAAGGAGCAAGGGATAAAATTAGATAGATCCACCTTAACCTTCTGAAGAATAACATAGACATTGGATTGAAACCCTACCCGATCAATGGTCCGACCCTCTCTAGGTGTATGATCTTTGGTGTCCAAAAAAAATAGATCGGCTAAATGGATGATCCATGTGGATATTAGTGTCCACCCGCCTATCCCACTAGGAACCCCACCAATTTTTCTTTCAGTTTTCCATTTTCCTTAATTGTAGCACAATTAACTATTTTTGGTAGTTTTTTGGGTCCTGAACTTCTGGAGCTATTTTGAGGCCCTAAAGGATGTTTTTTTCAGAAAAAAGGGGAAAACATGAGTTATCATTTATTTTTTTCCACTTGAAAGTTCTATTCCTAGGATATATATTTCTAACAAGGTATTGTGAGTGTCAAATGGAGATCGTATGGCAAAGTTATGACCCCAAGAAGCTGATGTACCAATTTACCCAAATAGGGCCCATAGTTTTGACGCTTCATCTCCTAGGGTTATTTTTTGGATGTTTAGGGTTTTCCATTGTTTCTCAATAATAAATAGGCCTTTGAGCCTCATTGTAACACAATTGAGAGGCATGTAGCTAACACATCTCTTCTCAGAGACAAGATACGATCACTCGAGCTAGTTTATTTCAATTCTCTCTATAAGCATATTTTAGTTCTTTCATATTAATGAAATGAAGTGTTTTTTATGTTGCATCTTTGTATTTATGGTTATATTTGTATTATGTTACATTCTTATCTAAGTTCGTATCAATGGACCTCAAGCCTAGCACTCGCTCCAATGGCATAACTTTTGACATGATTAAGTCATTAAAAGAAATTATAAATCCGTTATTTTGTCCCCGAATATAGAAAATTAAATACATGCCTATTTTTGCATATTTTTATTGCGTATATCTAAATAATGTATAAATAGAAAAACCATAGTCTAAGGTAGTATTTCCATAACATAGTTCATGGGTTGTGACCCCATGTATTCCCATAATGGTTAAAGAGTTAATAGGTGATGCTTATCTATTTTTTCATTGAAAATTCCCTTTAGTCAATGAAAATGTAGTTGGGAAAATTTTCCATGAAGCTATTCATTACCGTGTTTAGTAAATAATTACTTATTTATGCTAGTGATGGATGTTACAAAAAGAATGAGGAGCACACATTCTAGAGTTGGTATAATGAAAAATTGTTTTGTTCAAGTAAGTAGTTGTATTGATTATCGCTAAAATAAATATGGAATTGTGATTTGAGTGAAAATGTAGTAATACACTTTATTTATTGAACAAATGAAAACAACAAAATTAATTATTTTATTTTATTTAAGCATGAAAATGATGGACTTTCTAATTAAAATGGCATTGATAGAGTGTGCCAATTCAAGAATACATATTATAAATTATAATTTCAAGTCCTTTGCTTTGTTTACTTGTGTCTAATTTATCTATAATTATTTTCACTTTAATCCATTCAATTATATAATTACTTTATATTTCTCATTTTTTCATCCAATTTCTCACTGAAAATCTATAAATATGCTATTATTTTTTCGCAATAGAAAGGGTGTGAAGTCAGTTGGGGTGCCACCACACTTTCCATAAGTTTCCTTTTGTTGCTTCCTCATACCAAAGGTTCCAAGTGAGTTGTTCTCTTCAAGAATTACTCTCAAAGTTTCAAGTGTATCACAACACTTGCATTTCAAGTATGCGTGACTAGTTGAGGGGAACATAAACATGACAATGAAGAGATTATTAACTCCTGGGATACCCCTTGTTGTGACACTAATGGTGAGTGATGATTAAAGTATATCAATGTATGTGACTTAGTGAAACCTCCTATGTAAGTTACTACATGGTTCAATCCTTGCGACATTCTATAACTTTGAGATGAAAGTTCTCATCATTAAAACACAAGTCATGACAACAATGCCAAAGTGTGAAAAATACGAAACCTCCTCCCACACCTCCAAGATAATTCCAATCTACTCCATTAACAATATGTGTGTCATTTGGAAAACATATAACCTATCGTTAAACCCACTAATCTATCATTACTATGGTGTAGCTAAATATATACATACATATATACCATGAACAAAATTAAACTTTTCAATTTTAATAATACTCAATAAATAAATAAAATTTCACTCCCCTTCACACACCCATACACCACAATGATTGTGTGCTACACTCAGATAATTGTCAATAACATATACATGATAAGGAAAATCATCAATATGAGCTACTATCATAACCACCCACATAATTTAGCCACATTGGAAATCCAAATAAACACAACATACCCATCGTCCCATGAAATAGATGTAGTGAAACAATAATATTTATGTCAGCTTGATATGAAAAGTAAAACGCAAACTAAGATGGAGCACTCTACTGGGATGAGGCACGACACAAACCTTTCATGTTAAAAAAAATTAAAATAAATACGTTTCAATTGAAAACAGTAAATTAACTATGCTATGTATAATGCTATATATAGCCACTATAATGACGTCAAACAAATATATCTTTATTGAAATTTGAAAATACAAATAACAACAAAATTTTGAATGAAATAAAATATTTTATTTCAGAAAATTATGTATATAACTTTGCGAGACACAAAGAAGTTCAAATATTTAACTTATATTAATATTTTCCAAAATAAAATAATACATTTATTAATATATAATAGCAAATTTATCGCACTTATTTTATAAATATATTTCAATGTAAACCAAAAAAATCAAAGATTAAAATATTAGAAAAAACACTTTTCCTTGCTTCTAGTTCCGTTCTGGTAACATACCACAAACATGCAAAATCTATTGCTCGCTTTCCCGAAAGGCCATAGGAGCTAGACTCTTCTCTTTTTGGATTCCAACGGAAATCCCAGGAATAAGAGAATTCTCATATAAAAATGGAAATAATTTCCATGAAGAATATATAAAAGAAATATGATTTTTCCAATGGGCTAATTAGTGGCCATGCCAATCAGGTCTAGGCTAAGCAAGTCAAAAAAGAAAAAGAAAAAAAAGAAATAACTATTTTGAACAAAATGAGCAATACAATTGACTAGATTGTTCTTTATCCAACTAAATAATTACAATATTCATTATATTTGTTATACAATCTATACATACTATGATATACACTTTATTGAGAAGATCTTTCTCTAGTACAAGAAAACATTACAAACCCATGACCGTACAAATCCGTTACATGAAATGCTCCAAATCCAAAACAAACTAAAGGAATAAATGAATTCCAAATACTTTTGGCAAATCTAAACTAAATTTTATAAACAAATCTCCTAATATATCTTTACAATTGATCTACAAATGTATTGTAATATTAGATTTATAAAATAATGTTTTGTCCTTAAATAATGAATTAGATTCATAAAATAATGTTTTGTCCTTGAATAGATTCATTATTTAAGGGATAAATGGAATGTTCACATTAGACATAGTCTCAAAAACATTATAATAATTTAAAATAAAATCAATTTAATTCCACAATATATATCTAACTTTAATCAATATTTAAAATTGAACACCCTACCAGCCATATTATAACTACCCAAATATAGTAACCAATGAACAACCTCCAAAACCATATTGTAACTATCCAAATACGGTAACCATTTGAGATCATTGTCAAATGTTAAATATTCGTAACTACATAGCTCGCGTATTTGCACAAGTTTTAGAAAGAAATGCAACCAGATCAAGTGTCAAATGATTATTTCAAACCGCAATGAAGATTTGAGACCTATATGAGATCTCAAAATTTGAAAATGTGTTTTGGTTTATTCATAGAGAATATAGAAGGTAAACAAATACGGACAGTAGAGACATAGGGTATTTTTAGAACTTTTTGATGTGATAAATGCATGAATATCTCCAATATTGTAGTAGATTATATTGAAAAATCTCTAATATATGTACTATATGTACGGCATATTTGAAATATAATATATACTCATTGTTTAAAATGAAAGGAACTTGCACCTCAAATCTGGTTTGGGATTCACAGAGGCACAATATTTTCACAGATCGCCAGACTACTTAGATACAATATGAATGGCTTTAGCTTCCTGATTGTTTATTCATCTCTGTCATGAAATATATATATATATATATATATATGCCAGTAGTTCTTCTCCAATCTTTTAATTGGTAATTCATAAATATTATGCCTTAGTGATAAGATCCACAACAATTAGTTTACATGGCCATGTTCAAGCCCCGGCACAATATTTTCACAGATCGCCAGACTACTTAGATACAATATGAATGGCTTTAGCTTCCTGATTGTTTATTCATCTGTGTCTTGAAATATATATATATATATATATATATATATATATACCAGTAGTTCTTCTCCAATCTTTAATTGGTAATTCATAAATATTATGCCTTAGTGATAAGATCCACAACAATCAGTTTACATGGCCATTGTCTATTATTCAGTTACTCTTGAATCCATTCATTCACTTCTCATGAATGTGCAAAGGTTAACTTATATGAAAGGCTTATGAAGGTCATTTTTGTGATGGGTTTAACGGGAGTTAGTTGACTTCATTTCCTGATGAAACGAAAGCATAGAGTGGGTGCATCAAACCTCAAGGTTTCCAGTCCTGCTCCAATAACCGTAAGGCTGGACGCCTCGAGAATTAGGTATCTCTGCACAACAAGTCATCCTTGACGGTTCGCTATACGCAGCAAGTGTTTGGTACGTTGACAAACGTTTGACTAAGTCCATCTCAGGCCTCTTTTCAATTATGTACTTGTCATTTCCACCGGACGCACTGCAAATTAAATGTAGTAATTAAGATATATGCGGGTGAAACTGGAGCATTGTTATCGGTGTTGGGAGGATTTGACACTGTTAATCGTGTCGTATTGTTGTAAGTATTGTGTTAGTATTTATACTGAGATCAGCATCAATGAGATCACCATCTCGACCCCTCCTTGATAATTTGAGGGAAAGTTGCAACATTAACAGAGTTACTCTTGTCAGGTTATCACACTTATATGAACACAATAATATTTAAGTCCATGGACATGTCACCCACCTAAGATATACGGGTGGTTTGAAATAGGAAATGTTAAGGTGCACCTTACATCTCTTAGGAGATTGGTAAAATTGAAAATGATTTATTTAATGACAAAATGATTTATTTAATGACCATATTTGTAATGACATTTCTAAGATAAGCTTGCAGCTTTTAATTTAATTTTAACATTGGCTTTCAATCCCAAAACATTAAAGAGGATTCAAAGTTTAAATCTTATAATTTTTTTGATAATATTAAATATAAAAATAAACACATAAATAAATTTGCAATTTAATGTTTTGGTAAAGATGATGAACTCATTTTAAAACATATTTTTATTATTTTTTCATTTATTGAAATTTAATTAATTTAAAATTTTGAAAAAACATATAAAATTATAGATAAATTTGATAAATTCAAAGTATGAAAAGATTTTATTTCTAAAATTTTAGCAAATATTGAAATTAAAATACAATTAAATTTTATTTAAGATTAATAAACTATTTAAATACAATTTAAAAGTTGTGATTTCTAAAACTACAGTTTGAGTGGGTATAATGGTTAAGAGCATGTATTTCCTTCAAAGAGATTACAGATTCAAAATCAGAAAGAGTAGAATATGTATGCCTTTCTAAACTTAATAGTCTAATCAAATAGATATTGTGAATTATAGGTCATCAAATATAAACTAACATATTTACTCCTCAACCTACAACACATTAAATTATTTTATCTCAATTGCTTTCTTATTCCAAGATTATTATAAGCAAAGAAAATTTATACTCGTCTATAATGAGTTTACTTTGAATAATGATTAGTACCATATGCATGACAAACAATAAAGTCTCCACTCCTATATATTTAATATGGCTCTATATATGTATATCAGAATTCCCCTTCAAATATAAAATAACATTAAATGAAAAGACACACAAATGTCAACTTATAACTCATTAAATTATCTTATCTAAATTTATTTTATTTAAATTAGATTTTTATGTAAAAATTATATTGTCCAAAACAATTTAATAAATTAATTTTAATAATAACTCTTATCAAATTAAAGAAATACTTCATTGCAAAATATTTAATATCCTTTATATTTAGAACATACATCATCAAATCTAAAGTAACATTAAATGTAATGGTATACCAACATATAACACATTAAGGAATACTAATGCACATTTCAAGTTACACTAATATATTAAATGCTATGATATTAATGTATATGATAACCTAGAATGCCATTAAAGTAAAATTTAATTTTAATATCCCAATTTATAATAAATTAAATGTTCATTTTACTTTAAAGTTTGAAGTTTACAATGTTTTAAATATATATTTTTATTTATAATTAATTTTTTATTATTTAAATTTATCTTTAAATGCATAAATAAATAAATTCAGTTTAAATAATTAAAACAATAAGATTAAAAATTTCCGATTAAAAATTACAATTACAACCAACTCTATAGAAATTAAAAGATATGTAAAAAAAAAATTCTGAAAATTAAAACAAGTACACTACTGCGTAGAGTAACAACACAATTATATTTCGTTACTGCAGATCAAAATATAGAGCGACATTGGCTGCGCAGCTTAGTCATAATGATTCCCGTACATCTTTGCTGTTGATTAATATTGGAGGGGCCGTTTTTTTTGGAATTTGGTAAATAAAAATTTAAAAATTTAGGTAGTTGTATTGTTTGAATTGTACTTTTGATAATGAAAATAAATTTAGTATTATCAAAAAAAATTGACCATCCAAAACACAAGTTTAACAACTATAAACAAAGTTCTCATAAATCTTTACCAAAATTTTTCAAAATCCTATTAAAATTTCCGAATTATTCTGTGAAATTTTTTAGACTAAAGCGCTCAATATATAGCTACCTAACTTAGCCATAAGGATTCCTGCGTAATCGGATACATCATATACTCCGAAGGACAAGGTGAGAGGTTCTGATTCGTGAAAGATAACGACGTAGGCTATCTGTGTCGCGCCATCAATGCACATTAATGTATGTGTCTGTTTCCATAGCCAACCAAGAATCTTTGTAGGTAAAAAATATTCTGCTATGTTAAGCAGATTGATAAGAAACCAGAGAAATGAATGTGTGATTTTGACCTATTGAAGAGTGAAGAAAACTTCAGGGATCATTATTATTTTGAAGGAAAATGCATTGTACAAAACAATCATCTGCAGATGCCTCCCCATTTTTATGGCTCAAACAATGATCACCAGGATGAATAATAACGGAGAAAGAGAACACCCATGTCGGAGGCCTCAGCCCGCTCCAAAAAATTCTGAGGTATATCCATTTGTTAATACAACAAAATGTGGCCCTGTGACGCAAGCCATAATACATTCAATGATAGGGTTTAACAGTACTATCTTTAGCAATGTGAATCTGAGGAAGGCCAAGTCGAGACAGTGAAATTCCTTAAGCAGATAAATTTCCATCACCAAGGCATCCATATTTTTGGTTTGGTTCGAGTGTATGGTATCCTGAGTAATCACCAATGCATAATGTATCAATCTATTAGGAAGGATACCAGATTATTCCCGACAGAAGTCCATCGAGAGGATGCCTTTAATGCGATCCTCAATAATTTTGGAGGTGAGTTTGTACACGGTGTTACACACTTTTTCGGGATTAATGTTACAAAAGTACAATTGGTAGATCTCGATATATGCCCCAGTAACCTGGTCTCTTCCACCATATCAACGAGGTCCTGCGCAATATGCTAATAAAAAAGTAGGAATAATTCAACTGTCCATCCGTGAGGACGAGGACTCTTGTCCTTTGCAAATGTTTTCAACATCCACAGAATTTCCTCTCATGATAAAAATTAACATTATATATAATTTTTTCTTTATTGTATTTAAAATGAAATTTGTTTTATCATATTATATTTCCTGTTACGGTATTTACATGGATTTTGAACGAATGGTTTTTTTATCAACAATTTTATAGGGGTATCTCAGAAAACCAGAGATTCATTGGAAGTGGGGTTCTCTCAACTCAATGGACAACAATCTCTATTACTCAATGGAGAACAATCTCTATTATGCACACCGTACGTCCCGACGAATTTTTAGAACACGGCAATATGAATTTCCATAACGTACCATTAAAAAGATACACATCTCAACATGTAAATCAATGATTTATCATGTAATATTTTAGTTAATTAATAGTATTGGTTGGTTGTTGGGATTTTAGCGTTTTTTGGGTCACTTCGGGGTTTGGGTTTATGGGTTTATTGAGTTTGTAAAATGGTTGTATATTGATCGAGAATAATCAATTATTTAATAAATCAGCCATATGAAAATAATAATCAATAATGAAATATAAAGGTATTATTATTTTTATTATTATTATTAGTGCTAAATAAGATTTATTATTATTATTATTATTGTTAATTATTATGGCTGTAAATTAAAATTATAATTAAATAATAACGAATAAATAAATAAATATTAAATATTAAATAATTATAAGTTATTAAATAATTAAATAATAATTTAATAATTGAATTAAATAATTATAATAATTAATAAATAATTATTTATTTTTTTATTTTTATTTAGAAATAAACATAATAATTATTATTTAATTCATTTTTATAATAATTAATTATATAATTTATCTATTTATTTACAATAAATATTATTTTATAATATTTTTATTAAAAAATATAAATAATAACAATGACAATAACCATGTGTAAATTAATTTATTATTATTATTTATTAATTATTAAATTATTTATTTTTATTTTTATTATTAATAGTAAATAATAATGGAGTTAGGTTCCAATTGTTATTTTAATTTTGATAAGTGGTTAGTAAAAAGTAGTTTAATAAATAACACTTAGATGTGAAAAAATAGGTATGCATTTAAGAATGCAAAGATATAAAGAGAATATACTAATATCATTGATCTTGGACAATAAACTTAGCATTTATAATTAGAAAAGAGATTAATTTCTGAAATTTCAAAATTTTGGTTAGTCTTTCACAAGGGACTTCTGATGATTGAGATCCAAAAATTTACAATTCACATTACTCATGTCATTTGTATTTTTGAAATATTTTTAATTTCTCAAGGATTGGGCATGACTCTACTTGACATGGAAATTTCCATATGTAATATAAATGATTTATTGAGAATAATGTAAATGTTTTAAATTTATTTTTCAACAATTTAAATTTTTAAGTTATTTTTATTTTATAAATAAGGAAGTGTGAAGGTAAGAAAATATCATAATTGTATATTTATGTGTTAGTTTTGAATTTTTTAGTTATAAATTTATGTATTAAGATGAGAGAATAAACTTGCCAAATGAAACAATTACTCAATTGAATAGAATATCTAAAGTCACAAGAGATAGAAACTTATCAAAATCTAAAATTTCATGGATTAACCACAGTGAATTATATTGAACCATAGTGGATGGCCATTGTTGACAATGGAAGCCTATAATGCCTAGTCATGGTTAATAGTAGTGAAACCATGGTTAGCCGTCAAAAACAACCATTGAAATGTTATCCATGGTAAACTATAGATAAATTATAGTCAAATCTATCTCGACTATAAACAAACCATAGTCAAAATATGACAAACCATAGTCAAGTTGTATTCAAACTATGGTGAAGTATAGTAAATCATATTCAACTATAGTTGAACACATGCAAACCATGGTGGCATGATAGTCAATCATAGTCAAACCATATTAAATCATAGTCAATCATGATCAACCATAGTCAAACCATGGTCATAGTAAATTAGAATCAACAATAGTTAAAAAATAGTTACGTTGTTTAAACATGGTGAAGTTGGAAGAGAAAATTTCAATCCCTTGTTTTTATTAATCTAAGGGTTCATATTCCTATGGTATAATATTATTCATATAGTTGATAATATTAATCCCGAGGTTTACTATAAATCCCTTGGGTTTATAATCATGGTCAACCATAGTACAATGTCACATTGTGACTAAGATTATCTCAATATGAAAATTGACCATGGTCAAACCTGTTTATTTTACGGTTTTTAGTTTTAATCCATTGGCTTTATTACTCCCTTAGGTTTAATAACCTAAGATTTCATATTCCTAGGGTATAATATTGTCCATAGGGCTGATAGTATTAATCCTTGAGTTTAATATAAATCTTGTGGGTTTATAATCATGGTCAACCATGGTCCAATGTCACATTGTGACAAAGATTTTCTCAATATGAAAATCAATCATTGTCCAACGTCACATTGTTACAAATATTGTTTCCATAAGAAAATAAACCAATGTCAACCATGGTGCAACATCACATTGTGACAAAGATTGTCTCAATATGGAAATCAACCATGGTTAAGCATGTTTATTTTAGGGTTTATAATATTTATCTTAGGGTTCATATACCTTGGGTTTTTAATATTAGTCCCTTGGGTTTAGTTTTATTCGTTTCTGTTTAATTTTATAATCATTGTAAACCATGGTCCAATGTCACATTATGACAAATATTTTCTCAATATGAAAATAAACCATGGTCCAATGTTGCATTGTGATTAATATTGTCTCCATATGAAAATAAACCATGGTCAACCATGATGCAATGTCGCATTGTGACAAAGATTCTTTCAATATGAAAATCCACCATGGTAAACCATGGTCAAGCATGTTTATTTTAGGGTTTATAATATTTATCTTTTGGTTCATATACCTTGGGTTTAGTTTATTCCCTTGGGTGTATAATACCTTTCCCTTTTAGTATTAATCCATTGGGTTTATTACTCCCTTGGATTTATAATGATAATCCCTTGGGTTAATTAATCTAAGGGTTCATATTTAAAGGGTATAATATTATTGATAAGATTTATAATGTTAATCCTTCACTTTAATATAAATCCCTTGGGATTATAATCATGGACAACCATGATTTAACATCACATTGTGACAAATATTGTCTCAATATGAAAATAAACCATGGTCCAATATCACATTGTAGCGAAGATTGTCTGAATATGAAAATCAACCATTGTCAACCATTTTCAACCATC
Organism: Pinus albicaulis; assembly: GCA_034641835.2. Classification (NCBI taxonomy): domain Eukaryota; kingdom Viridiplantae; phylum Streptophyta; class Pinopsida; order Pinales; family Pinaceae; genus Pinus; species Pinus albicaulis. Next base: position 943,807,461 of record CM076573.1, read on the forward strand.
GTCAACCATTTTCATTCATGGTAAACCATGGTACAATGTCACATTGTGGCAACGATTGTCTCGATATTAAAATCAACCACGGTCAAACATGGTCCAATTTCACATTGTGGAAAATACTGTCTCAATATGAAAATCAGCCATGGTAAACCATGGTCAAATATGTTTATTTTACTGTTTATAGTATTTATCTTAGAGTTTATATACCTCCTGATTATAATATTAATCCCTTGGGTTTAATGTTATTCCTTACGATTTAATAATATTAATCATGGGGTTTAATATAAATCCCTAAAGTTTATAATCATGGTAAACCATGGCCCAATGTCACATTGCAAAAAATATTGTCTCAATATGAAAATCAACCATGGTCAACCATAGTCCAACGTCTCATTATGACAAATATTGTTTCAATATGAAAATAATCCATGTTAAACCATGGCAAACCCTATTTATTTTACTTTTTTAGTACTAATCCCTTGGGTTTTTATTCCCTTGGGTTTATGATATCAATAAATTTGGTTTATTAATCTAACGGTTCATATTTCCTAGGGTATAATATTATTCATAGGGTTGATAATATTAATCCTTAGGTTTAGTATAAATACCATGGGTTTATAATCATGGTCAACCATGGTCCAGTGTCACACTGTCACAAAGGTTGTCCCAATATGAAAATCAACCATGGTAAACCATGGTCTAATGTCACATTATGATAAACATTGTCTCCATATGAAAATCAGCCATGGTCCAACATGACATGGTTAAAAATATTGTCTTCATATGGAAATAAATCATGGTCAAGCATCGTCCAAGGTCGCATTGTGAAAAACATTGCCTCAATATGAAAACCAACAATGTTTATTTTAGGGTTCATAGTATTTTTCCTAGTGTTTATATACCTTGAGATTATAATATTAATCCCTTGGGTTTATAATCCCTTAGGTTTATTCTTTCCTTGGGTTTATAGTGTCAATTCATTAGGTTTATTAATCTAAGGGTTCATATTCCTAGGGTATAAGATTACTGATAGGGTTTGTAGAACTAATCCTATGGTTTAATATAAATCTCCTGAGTTTATAATCATGGTCAACCATGGTCAACCATCATCCAATCTCACATTGTGGAAAATATTGTCACAATATAAAAATCAATCATCGTCAACCATGGCCCAATGTCACATTGTGACAAATATTATCTCAATATGAAAATCAACCACGATTAACCATGGTCCAACATCACATTTTGACAAAGATTGTGTAAATATGAAAATCAAACATGGTCAACCATTGTGACCCATCGTCAAACATTGTCAATTATGGTCAACCATGGTCTAGTGTCATATTCTAACAAAGGTTGTCTCAATATGAAAATTGGACATTTTCGACCATAATCAACCATGGTCCAACATCACATTTGGACAAATATTGTCTCAATATGATAATAATGGTTCATAAATCATGTTTATTTTAGGGTTTATAATATTTATCTTAGGATTTCTATACCTAGGGTTTATAATATTAATCTCTTGGGTTTAATATTATTCCCTTGGGTTTTTAATCTAAGGTTTTATAATATTAATCCATTGGGGTTTATTTATTCTAATCGTTCATATTCCTAGAGTGTAATATTATTCATAGAGCTTGGAATAATAATACTAGGGTTTAATATAAATCCCTTGGGTTTATAATAATGGTCAAACATGATCCAACGTCGCATTGTGGCAAATATTGTCTCAATAAAAAAATCCTCTGGAATGAAGTGTTCATCAAAATTTTTCCATTCATTTAATAGCCATTTGAGGAATATTTCTTCGGTGCTCAAATATTCACCTCCTCCATCAATTTCCATGATTTCTTGGGTTTTTACCTTTTTTTCTTCCTCCTTGTCGGCTGCCTAATGTTGGGCTCTTCGTTTAGGCCTTTGGTTTCCTTTAGGCATGGCCTAATCTATTTCATTAGATTTTGATTTCCAGGCATTCATCGATTGCTCATTTACCTTCGTCAATGCTTCAAACATGTTGTTGTTGCCCTTATTTTTCTTTTTTGTTTTCTTATTTTCCATCGAATTAGATTTTTTACTCTTCTTTTTATTGGTAAACATATGAAATGCCTCAATTATCACTTTAATTCTTAGGGTTTTACTAAAATACATCTTGGGACATGGACCCATTTGATTTTGAGGGCATTCTCAGAACAAATGTCAATACTTATTGCATTTCCTGCCATGAAAATGAATATGCTCATAATCTAGGGGTTGTTTCTTGATTTCATCCTAATATTCCAGCTTCAATATAGCCCGACAACGGCTCAATGGTATTCATATAGACACATATCCTTTCATACAAGGTGTAGCGCCCTATTCGCATGGTAGCAACCACTTTGAAAAATCATCCTATGCATTTCCCATCCCCTCAAGGATCTCTAGGTCCCAAAAATTGACTAGAAGGGAAAACAGTTGGACCCAACCTGTTGTTTCGATAAACATTTCCTAATTCGGGTTGTCACAATCCTCCCAAAAGCACATAAAATAAGACTACATTGTAAAATTAATAGGGTCTATTTTCAAAAAACCTTTCCTTGTCCTTCATGCTGGTAAAAATAAATGTGAAAAAAGCTTTGGCATTGAGATTCAAATCTATGTGGCCTTTTGGTTTCCATTTTAATTAGATCCATTTGATGAGGTCCTTCTCTAATGTCAAAATCCCTATAAATCTATAGATTAAAGCCCGGTCTTTAATTTACTTGAGATATTCCTCTAGTTTATTATTCATAAGCATAAATCCTAGTTTCTTTTCTCCTATTGGAAGGAATTGGCCCCTCATCTAAGCCTGCCATTGTGCTCCCAACACAAGGTTTCTGGTATTACTTCCTTAATGTTTTTTACTGCCAGAAATTCCACCTTTGGCACTAGTTTCTCCTGCGATGACTTTGTTGTAGGAGAGGGTCTCCCCCTGTTTTAGAAATTTCAGAAAATTTTATAAAGTAAAACTCAAAATGCTAGCGCAACATTCCATGAGGTCATTTCATTAATATTTATATAAATGGGTTAAGTAATTTTAGTTCGAGTAGTTTGGTGAATAATTTGTTTCTACCTGTGTGGATTCAAGTTTCCAAATACATGTTATGACTCACTCATTTGTCAAATGTATGAAATAATTATATTTGGTGTAATAGTGAGAATTCATCCTATCCATACTTGGGAACACCATTTACAATAGTATATAGTATATTTTGTTTGTTGATTGGCCGTGTTAAGGTATTTTGTGAACAAAAAATATCCTTGTTTAGAATCTATTGGATCTTGTAAGAAATATGTGAGATGTAATTTGGTTTGGAATATAATATAGGAATATTATTATGTGTGAAATAGGTATCCTACATTTGCTCAATTTTTTGTCTCATTCTCTAAAAAAAATCATTTGAATTTAAAAATAAATAAATTATATAAATAAATATTAATAATGATATATATATATATATATATATATATATATATATATATATATATATATATATATATATATATATATATAATTTAATAGATGCGAGCACCTATTATAAAAAATTACCTAATATTAAATTAATGATTAAAAAGAGCATTAAAATTAACATTTATAAAATAAAATTTTAAAATTTTTATGAAGAGACCATTAATAAAAAAACTCGTCTAGTAAATAATTAATACATTTGAGTAAAAAATAATAGTTATTAATTTTAGTAAATAAGATAAAAAATTTAAACCATAAATAATCTGTAAAAAAACAATATAGGAATATTAAATATAATAAAAAACGGAATATTAGAGATGAAAAAAAATACATATTTGAAATAATAGAATAGTAAATAGTGAAATACTAAAAGTAATGGGTAAAAAGAACATAATCAAAGAAGTGGTGATTAGAGGTAAATTGTAAAGTTAGTTGGTGAAAATTTGTAAATATAATGGTCGTAAATGTCAATAGACCTTATATAAATTCATGATAAGCATAAAAAATACTTATCTTATGATACATTTTACATGCATTTTAAAAAATGTATACGAATATTGTTAACCATCAAGATTCACATCTACTACGATGGTATAATATTATGGCTTATTAGTACTGCATGTCTAATATGATGTGTTGATAAGATTTTTTTAATTAAATAATATGAGATAAATTGATTATCTCATATATGATCAATCTAGTGGTGAACAACGAAAGAGATTTTAATTGGGTGGATATCTTATCATATGAGTTTTAGCGATGGGTGGGGCAAGTCAAAGCATCTTTGTAAGTAAGTCAAGCTCCAAAATTTTACATGTTTGTATATATCCTGGATAGTATCTATGCACGATATGCGTTCCCGAAGCTATACTGGAATTGGACTTATAAATATAAGTTCCCATTGTATGTCCACTATAGGGTGTTATCAAAGGGAAGCTCCATAGGTGCATACGATATATTAGTCAAACACTTATTTGCAACCATATTTATTTTGATATTTTAGACTGATTCACAATGCATGATAGATAAAGTCAAGGAGTCACTTTGAGATATGTCAAAGTGGTTTACAACTCTTGAGGGAACATACATAATATGCTCCGGATGTCAAATATCCCCTCATCTTATGCCACAATAGTTGACAAACAAGGTGGTCATATTGCAGGAGTCGAAAAATCAGTTAGACAAGGGACTGTCAAGAACCCTTCACAAGAGGAAGAAATCCCTTGGCCTACATTTCCATTAAGAAAAAACTTATATGAATTGAATAGTCACAAATAATTGGTAGCCCCAAAAAAAGAGGTGAGTCACCTACACTTCGTCGCTAAATATTTACATGCATATGATCCCACATGAATTGTTAGGAAACAGTGTGAAAGGATCGTACATAATAAAATGTCTTCATTATGATGACAAGAGGATGGAAATATAAATAACTAGCACAATCCCAGAATGAAAACAAATCTAACTATGGACACCAATTAGCCTCACAAATCACTAGTTCAGGGTTTGCACGAATAAGAACAAGAATAAGAACAGGAGGAAACAACACCTGAATTGAAGAAATTAGCGACTGGGAAAAGGATTAGGTACTCATCAGGTGAAAGTAGTAGAAAATGCAAGGTCCATCTTATGAATATAGGAGCTACACAAACAGATGCAAAGATGAGAGAGGAAGGAGAAGAAGAAGAAGAGGATGAGGAGAGCAAGAAGCAAGAAACAAGAAACATGAAGAGGAGGAACATGAATGGAAGATGGTGATGCTAGACTAGTTGAGACCAATTGTCGATACCATGGAACATATATATGATGATATTATACTTATATAGTAGGTCATGGCCACTCTCATTGACATTCAGAACAACGCACAAGAAGCACTAATAATCCTAAAGATAACAACCAAAGAAGTCGATCTGATGTAGGAGTGGACTGCCAAATATCTAGATCCTCCATAGCACTTGTAAAAGAAGGAAAAGATTGTCGTGGAAATTGAAAGAGTGCAACTGAGACTCCACCTGCATAACTAATCACATCTTGGAGCACAGTTGATGAACACTATGGTTGCTTATAACTAACTAAAAAGGGGGTTTGAGTCTCTTATAGGAAGAGGAAGAGGAATAACAATAGAGGCAATATCAGGAGGAGGAAGCAACACGAAGGCTAAAAGAAGAACAATTGAATCAGGAAATGGAGATGGAGCAGGAAAAGGAAGAAGAAACCATCTAGCCTATGGATGATGAGCCCAATACTCATAGTAAACAACCACTGACATGATAAAATATTCTAATCGTAAAAATGGGGATAAAACCTCCTGCAATAGAAAAAATCATGGATACATTTAGCGTAATATTTGGTTAGTTATAGAAGAGGATCATACAACAAAGGCATAAACTACAACTGAGACTCCACCTTCAAAACTACTCAAATATTATAGCACAGTAGGTGAACAATATGGCTACGTATAACCAACTACACAAGGGGTTTTAGTCTCTTACACGTAAGTATGGGATTCCCCCAATCGAAATGATTGAAGAAATTAGAGGCAGGGAGGTCATCTTTCCGGAGATAAGGGACTACATTAAAAAATTCAAGCAGGTGACTGAATAGGAAGGCTTGTAGGTCGACACTTCACATTAGGGAGATACCCTTGAAATATTGGTAGAATCATCGTTTGATCACCATCTAGGGGTTTGGGGGGGCGACGACAACCTTTGGGAGCCCCCCGGTTGTCGCTCATTGTTTGATCGCCATCAATGTAACACCCCCAATTTCTGTGTTGAAATTGAAAAATTAGACATGTGAACTTTAAGTCCTAAGGGGAGTGGACCCCAAAGGATAAGTATGGTGTGAATGTATTTGAATATTTAATTTGAAGAAATAAATAAATTGATTGTGCATTTTGACCAAGATGAGAATTAGAGATCACTTGCAAAATCCATGAGGATGGATAAGGCAACAAATCCCCACAATCTTTCAAAAATCCTTGAAAGAAATTAATTTAGATTCTGAGGAGGAATCTAAATTTCCCCAATGAAGAGGAATTAGTTGGGAAGAGGTAAAGAAAAGCTGGAAAAGCTGAGGAAAAGCATAAAATAGCTTTAAAGAGTCCCAAAAATGGGAAGCCTAGGCTAAATAGGAAAGAAAGCATCCTGCTATTTTGGACGCAGAATTAGAAACATGCTTTGGGGAAATATGAGCTTAAATAAGCTGCTCCTAAGAAGATCAGAGGTTGGTCTGTCTTGGGAGGTGATCTCAACTTGGGGGTGAGTCCTGGGAGACAAAGAGGACTCTAAGGCTGGGAGGTTGGTCATTTGCAATTGTGGTATGTTCTGAAATTCTTGTTATTCTGTTTTATGATAGTATGAATTGGCTACATATAAAATCGAATTTTACTCATATGAGTGATTTTTAGTACTACATTTACCAGAGTCCATCCTAAGGCTTTCACCTTCCAGATTCTGGTTAGTTGTAGAACATAAATCCATACAGTAGAAACCTCAGAAAATCTAAACCAAGATCAGTTTAAATCTGAAGTTACTTAGTCTCTACAGATAATTAAATATTTTCTTGTTTCATGTAAATCCAAAGTGCTATTATATGCTCATAGGTATATTAGAAAAATATTGTAGCAGAAGGGAGGTAAAGAGAGTAAAGACATTAAAAATATGGAATACGACATTCATATATATAAAGAGGTACTTCTACTCTATGGGAGTATTCTAGCATTTCTACCCTTTATGGAGTCTATTTAAATTTAAATCCACCTTTAAACAATGAAATAAATTATTATGGTTATGGATGAAATCTATGCTCTATGTATATCACCAAATGCACTATCGAATACATGTATAGGCAATTAAAAATATATATATATATATATATATATATATCTATATCTATATATATATATATATACCTATATTACCAAGTGTCAATAACTAGCACAATTAGAACCCTTTTAACCTCGACTACAAAGGAGCTATATACATAAATGAAACATATATGACAAAAAAGGGAAATATGAATCCGAATTATAGATATATAACCATACACGTTGAAAAGGAGACTTAAATACGAATTACATATATGAACCATACATGTAAAAAGGGTGATCAAATTTCAAAACAATTAAGTTACAATGAAATACATATATGATCTTTACAACTAATTGCACTAGCGGAGAGTTAAACTACATTAAGGTGCGTTGATTAAGTAAAATAATATGTCTTTGACCGATGTCAAACGAGCCCTCGGACTGTACTGACAGTTCTAAACCACGGTACGTCGGGGATCGTTTAATGTTCAATGATACGAACAGAGTGAAGGATAAAAATGATAATACGATGTGTAAGTAGCAGTTCTAACCCTAATTATCACGAGATCACGTGGAGATTTCATAGTTAATAAAAACTATTATGAGACAGCGTATACTGGTTAAAGGGCTATCTATATAAATCACACTGTATATTAAATTCGAGGCAAAGTAGTTGGACTTCTTTGCTATGCAGTAGTATATAGGGTTAAAACACCACCAGCAGTAAACATATCTGATTTCAGAATCTAAATTTCAGTTAACGCACAAAGTTTACCCAAGTGAGAGTCGTGACTCTGTTCATGTCGCCATAACGCGAAACGAAGTCACTCAACATATAACGAGTCTGTCTGGCCATGGCGCCTTTGACCATAGCCGGGCGTGAGCCAATTAATAAACAAAAAAAAAAGATTTGGCCGTAATATAAGTGTGAATAGCTAGCGATATTAGATCTGAACGAAGTCACAAACCCGCAAGTTAATGCGTCACTCTTGCAGCCGGATGGAGGAATGTAGAGGTTACCTGTAAGTAGACAATTTCTTCCTACCTGCGCGTTACATTGGTACTTACAACAGTAAAACCAATAAAAACAGTACGCTGTGTAAAGAGCTATGAACGCCTATTTACCTAAATCGAAATGCATATAAATCTAAGCGGCTCCAAGAATCGAAACAAGAATAAAAGGACTGATTCTTCACATAAAACGCGCGCTGAATGAGGCCGTGACATACCGAGAATTAGCCTGCAACCATTTAGGATTTTATTAGAGCAGGTTAGAAAAAAAAAATCGGTGTTTACAATCAAACCAGAGCACCGATTGAAAAAAAAAAAAATGCGAAAAACAATCTAAATCTGAGGAGACACGGTGATCTGTAACAACAAAGGAATAAAAGAGGTCTCCGGACGAAAAGGGAAATAAACACAGCTGAAACCTTACGCTGGACTTCTCTCTGTTTGACAGTAGCCGACACCTCTGCTAAGACCCCGCGTCACTGCACAGGAGGTAATCCAGAAAATAAATCGCAAGCAGGTGAAGAAACCCTGCAGGAAGAAAAAAAAACAAAACACCAGAGAATATAAACAGTAAGCCAAAAACTGATTCGACTTGACCATCCAACACAGGCGAAGTGAGTGGTGAAAGACAACGATTCTCTACTTCAGAAAATGAATGGGAATGGTCGAATGAAGAAATCGGGCCCCAGAGCCTCAATTAAAGGGAGCCTGCAACCCTAATTACACTGCCCCAGAAGTCAGTAAATCCCTATATTGATTTAGGAAGCTCTGCCACGTCCATAGGCGGGTACCTGGTGAGGTAAGAATCTACCCCTCGTTTGCACAGAGATAGGGTACAAACCCTAAGCTTAATAAATTTTCCGCGGCACCAAACGGCGCACGCAGTACTTGGCTAGATGAATTGACAAATATCAAAACCACCCGTGAAACTCTTGCTGGGTATGGGACGAAATACAAAGACAGCTGGTACTTTTTCCTCATGAGTGAGGCGCCGTCCCAATCTGCAACCCATCGAATGCCACAAAACCACACTTCCATGCTAAACCCAGTCAAATACAGTGCGATGTGTGTATTGTGACCAAGAACTGGCACGCCGGTTGCGCCCTCCACGTATGGATCGACACGGGGATGCACAGGCTCGGAATGCCAAAAATAATAAATCGCAGGACGTGGCAATACCCTTGGAGTTGTTACGCAGACCTGAACCTCCTTTCGTTAAGCGGCTATTGAATAATTATGAACAGACTGCAAGATGATACGCCGTGAACAATCCTGCAAGTAATAGTACGAAAGCCATACCAACACGGTTGCGATTAGGGTTAGAAAAAAAAACTCTGTGGTGGTTGACCTACACGGTATATCGATATATGTATAAAAATTTGGCAATTATTTGATATGCGTGGTATATACATTATATACATGGTCGCTACTCCTAAGTATACATTATACATGGTCACTACATTATATACATGGTCGGTATAACAAGGCGTATACATGTGTTATATATTATATATATGTATACATGTATTACATGCTTATATGTGGGAATACTCAAGAATAACACCAAGGGGTATAGTATATATATATATGAGCTATGTATATGGGTGCGCATTAAATTAATATTTATATGTGGCTTATATATATATATATATATATATATATATGTTATATATATATATATATATATATATATCTATCTGCACTCAAGAAACATTATCAAGGGTATATATATATATAGATAGAAGTAACCTCTGTGTTATATCTATAAGTGGTATATGTAGGTATGACTTATATGAAGGTATAAAAAAAAATAAAAATGAATGAACCTAGGGTCTAAACTTATACTATATGGTGTTTAATGTGCACAAGGAATATTGAATATTATTAGGAAGGTGTAGTGAAACAGAGATCTTGAGTTTAAATGAGACACTAGCGGAGTCGAAGCAAAATGGAACCCCAGTATATATGAAATTTTTTTTTTTCCTTAAACTGGAGGTGTTACAAATGGTATCGGAGTCCAAGTGCAAAAATTGGGCTGTTGTTATTGTGCTCACTAAATTCTGAATATTGTTGAACATTGTAGAGATTGTTTTTTTTGTCTTACTAATCAAATGTATGAGTGTGTACAGTGGTGCTAAAATGGCTGAAGAGGGAGGAATTTACGTGGATCTGCGAGATGAGTTTGCTACTCCAGATCCCAATGCCCCGGTAATGGCCATGTTGCACAGGATGCAACGAGAATTGGCTGAACTAAGAAGCTAGAATGACATGTTGTCATCAGCCAGTAAGGAGCAGGAAAAGCTCATTAGAGAGCTAACTTCCCGGAACAGCCAGGAAGGCGAAGGTTCTGGAAAAATAAAGATGGATGAGTCTAAGGATGAGGATGCAGCTAGACATCAACATAAGCAGAAAATAGAATTGCAGGGAGAATTTAGAAAGATTAAGCCTCCCTCCTATGATGGGGAGAAGGAAGAAGATGCTGAAGCTTGGTTGCTGAACATGATCAAGTATTTCCAAGTATATGAATATGAGAGCAATCTGAAGGCCAGATTAGTTGTGTATCAGCTGCAAGGAAAAGCCACATTGTGGTGGGAAGAGACAAAAATGGTGCATGCCATTGATGAAAAAACAGTTACTTGGGAAGATTTTCAGACTAAGTTCAAAAGTCGTTATTTGAATGAACGTTATTATGATGATAAAGCAAAAGAATTCCATGAACTTAGACTAGGACACCTCACTATTGATGAGTTTGTCACTAAGTTTACTAATTTACTGAGGTATGTCCCTTACATTAGGGAAGAAAATGAAAAAGTGCAAAGGTTTTTAAATTGTTTTCCTACTGTGTACAAGGAGAAAATTGAGTTTGACAACCCAAAAACAATGGATGAAGCTGTTAGAAAAGCAAGATTATGCTATCAACAGTTTAAAGGTAAAGCTGAACAAGGGAAGAGCTGGCTGAACAAGGGTGAGTTCAAAGGTAAAATACCAAAACCAGCATATCTAAGAAATTTTGGTAGAGATCATCAGCGGAAAAAATTCAATAAACCAAAAGAAAGCCAAACTGCTCAGTCCCAAGTGGCTTCAAAACTAGTAGAAGGGAACAATAAAAAGGAAGGGACAGTCAGAATGAAAGAACCTTTGAAATGTTGGGGCTGTGGAGAACCCCATATGATGAGAAACTGCCCCCATAGAAATATTCATATGATCAGCAGAGAGCGGGAAGCAACAACAGTAAATGACATAGCCAGAAATATACTAACTATCAGTGTAGCATTGGAAAATCGGCAAGCAGAACATCAAGCAACCATGGTGGAAATGGAGGGTAAGATTTCTAACCTACCTATTACTGTTTTGATTGATCCAGGTGCTTCTTTGAGTTACATTAGTCCTGGAATTGTAGAAAAATGTAAAATTAAACCTGAAAAATTTCAGCAGTCATGGTTGGTATAGCTGGCCACTGGAACTAAGAGAAAAGTCACACATAAATTGCCCAGAACAGCAATACAATTAAATGGTTTTTCAACAGAAGTAAATTTGAACATATTTCCATTAGGATCCTATGATCTGCTGATAGGAATGGATTGGCTGGAAAAGAAGAAAGCTCTGATGAACTGTTGGGATAAAACCTTGCATTGTGTGGATGAAGAAGGGAAACCTTTTACACTAAAAGGGAAACCAAAATCCATTTCAATAAGACAAATATCAGCCTTACAATTAAAAAGAACATCTAGAAAAGGATACCAAGTTTATGCAGTACATGTGGAAGAAGTAGAACGAAGGATGGAAGAAAATCTGCTGAATGAGTTACCGGTGGTAAGGGAATTTAAAGAAGTTTTCCCAGATGAGATTCCTCATCTCCCTCCCAAAAGAGAAATTGATTTTTCCATAGATCTGGTGCCAGGAGCTACACCAGTTTCCCGAGCCCCTTATCGGATGAGTCCGCCAGAACTTATGGAGCTGAAGATGCAGCTGCAAGAATTATTGGATAAAGGTTACATTAGACCAAGTGTGTCTCCGTGGGGAGCACCTGTTTTATTTGTTAAAAAGAAGGATGGAACTTTTAGGATGTGCATTGATTATCGTCAACTGAACAAGTTGAATATTAAGAATAGATATCCACTTCCTAGAATTGATGATCTTTTTGATCAAGTGAGAGGGTCCTCAGTTTTTTCAAAGATTGACTTAAGGACTGGGTATCACCAGCTCAGAATCAAAGAAGAAGACATTATCAAAATAGCTTTCCGAACCCGGTATGGACACTACGAATTTGTAGTCCTACCTTTTGGTCTGACAAATGCCCCTGCCACCTTTATGTGCCTGATGAATAGTGTGTTAAATAAGTATTTGGATAAGTTTGTTCTAGTGTTCATAGATGATATTTTAGTCTACTCCAAAAACAAAGAGGAACACAAGGAACATTTGCGGATAGTGTTGCAAACTCTGAAAGAAAATCAGCTATATGCCAAGTTCAGTAAATGTGAATTTTACAAGGATAAGATTCAATATTTGGGTCATATTATTTCTGAAAAAGGGCTTGTAGTTGACCCTGAAAAGATAAAAGCAATTAAGGAATGGCCAGTCCCAACTGATTTTTCAGCAGTAAGGTCATTCATGGGGATGGCAGGCTACTATCGTAGATTTGTGGAAAGATTTTCTGCCATAGCACATTCCATCACTTCATTGCAAAGAAAGGGTGTCAAGTTTGTGTGGACTGAAAAATGTCAACATAGTTTCGAGCAGTTGAAACAAAAACTTATTTCAGCCCCTATATTAAAAATTGCTGATCCTGATCAAGAGTTTGTTGTATGTACAGATGCTTGCAGAGAAGGGCTGGGAGGAGTCCTGTTGCAGGGAAATTCAATTTCTGCATATGAATCTAGGAAACTGAAAATACATGAACAGAATTATAGTGCATATGATTTGGAATTTGCAGCTGTTATCCATGCTTTAAAAATGTGGAGGCACTATCTTCTGGGGAAGAAATTCACATTGATGACTGATCATATTAGTCTTAAATATTTCCTTTCCCAAACTGATCTAAATGCAAGGCAAGCCAGATGGCTGTCCTTTTTAAGTGAATTTGATATGGACATAAAACATATCAAGGGAAAAGAAAATAAAGTTGCTGATGCCTTAAGTAGAAATGCTTGTCAAAATTTAAATAGTATTGGGAGTAGTGGCCAGATTGAGATAGAAGAGTTGGTGAGAAAAGCAGCCAGCCAAGACCCAAACTATGAAACACTCTTGGTGAAACTACAGAAAAGGGATAAAACTAACTTTACTCAAAATAAAAAAGGGCTACTATATTACAAAAACAAGTTGTATATTCCTAATGTAGAGTCATTAAAAAGGGAAAATTTGGATGAATATCACAAACAGCCTTATGCAGGACATCCAGGATACCAAAATATGTTAACCGCCTTGAAGAAGAAGTTGTTCTGGCCAGGAATGAAGAGAGATGTGGTAGAATATCTAAGTAGGTGTATGGAATGTCAACTAGTCAAAGTTGAGCATCAACATCCAGCAGGTCTTTTAAACCCTTTGCCAATTGCAGAATGGAAATGGGACACAGTTTCCATGGATTTTATAACAGGACTACCTAAAACCAAATACCAACATGATTCTGTAATGGTAGTAGTAGACACTTTAACCAAAGCTGCCCACTTTATACCAGTGAAATCTACTTTCGGAACCGCTCAAGTAGCAAATGTTTTCCTGAAGGAGATAGTAAGGCTTCATGGAGTTCCCAAGGTAATTGTTTCAGATCGAGATGCTATGTTTACAGCAGCATTTTGGAAATGATTGTTTGGAGGGATGGGTACTAAGCTGAATTTTAGTACTGCCTATCACCCTCAAACAGATGGGCAGACAGAAAGAACGAATCAAATTTTGAAGGATATGTTGAGAATGTATGTGATGGATAGACCATCAAAGTGGGAGTAGCATAGGCCCCAGATTTGCCTATAACAAGTTTTTAATCTTATTAAAATGAGTGTTTGGGCACTATATGGAAGGAAGTGTCGTACTCCTTTGGCTGAAACCAACCGGAGAAGATAAATTAATCTTTGGGATGTGATGCCTTGAGAGATGGAGAGAATTGTTAAACAGATACAAAGAAATATCAAGGCAGCACAAGATTGCCAGAAAAGCTATGCTGATAAGAAAAGAGTGCACCAAGAATTAAAAGTGGGGGATCATGTGTATTTGCGCATCAAACCTAAAAAGAGCACACTTTATGCTGGAATTTGTGCAAAACTTGCTCCTAGATATTGTGGGCCTTTTGAAATTTTAGAAAGGGTGGGACCAGTAGCTTACAAACTGGCCTTACCACCCCATGTTAGAGTGCATGATGTGTTTCATATTTCATTACTAAAAAGATATGTGCATGATGCTTCTCACATAGTTGATTGGAATGTTGTACAGGTGGAACCAGAAGGGGAGATTCTGCCAGAACCGCTTCAAATATTGGAGCGGGAAGAAATTGAATTGAGAAAGCAGAAACTGGTGGCGGAGTAAAGGTGCAGTGGAAGCACTTTACTGCTGAAGAAGCCACTTGGGAAAGGGAAGCTGAAATGATGGAGAGATATCCATTTTTGTTTAAATGAACTCTAGTAGTTGAATAAGAACACCGAGGACAGTGTTTATTTTGAGAGGGGGAATATGTAACACCCCCAATTTGTGTGTTGAATTTTAAAAGTTAGATATTTGAACTCTAATCCTAAGGGGGTGGACCCCAAGGGATGAGTATGGTGTGAATGTATTTGCATATTTTATTTGAAGAAATAAATAAAATGATTGTGCATTTTGACCAAGATGAAATTCGAATCACTTACCAAATCCATGAGGATGGATAGAGCAAGCAGAATCCCCACAATCTTTCAAATCCTTGAAAGAAATTAATTTGGGTCCCGAGGAGGAATCTAAATTTCCCCGATGAAGAGAATTAGTTGGGAAGAGAGGTAAAGAAAAAATTTGGAAAAATTAAGGAAAAGCATAAAAGCAGCTTTAAGAGTCCACAAAATGGAAAAAAGCTAAACAGGAAAGAAAGCATCCTGCTATTCTGGACGCAGCATTAGAAACATGCTTGGGGAAGTATGATCTTAAATAAGCTACTCCTAGGAAGATCAGAGGTTGGTCTGTCTTCGGAGGTGATCTCAGCTCGGGGGTGAGTCCTGGGAGACAAAGAGGACTCTAAGGTTGGGAGGTTGGTCATTGCAATTGTGGTATGTTATGAAATTCTTGTTATTTAGTTTTATGATAGTATGAATTGGCTACATATAAAAATCAAATTTAATGGTATGATTGATATTAGTACTACATTTACCAGAGTCCATCCTAAGGCTTTCACCTTCCAGGTTCTGGTTAGTTGTAGACCATAAATCCATAGAGTAGAAACCCTAGAAACTCTAAACCAAGGTCGGTTTAAATCTGGAGTTACTTAGTCTCTACAGATAATTTAATATTTTCTTGTTTCATGTAGATACAAGGTGATTTTATATACTCATAAGTATATTAGAAAAATATTGTAGCAGAAATGACGTAAAGAAAGTAAAGACATTAGAATATGGAATCCGACATTCTTTTAGATAAAGAAGTACTTCTACTCTATGGGAGTATTCATTTCTACCCATTTATGAGTCATACAAATTTAAATCACATAAACAATGAAATATAAGTATTATGGTTATGGATGAAATCTATATATATGTCTATCACCATTACTATTGAATACATGTATAGGCAATTAAAATAAAAATAAAAAAAAATAAAATATATATATATATATATATATATATATATATATATATATATATATATATATATATATATATATATATATATATATATATATATATATTACCAAGTGTCAATAACTAGCACAATTAGAACCCTTTTAACCTTGACTACAAAGGAGCTATATACATAAATGAAACATATATGACCAAAAAGGGAAATAGGAATCCGAATTATAGATATATAACCATACACGTTGAAAAGAAGACTTAAATACGAATTATATATATGAACCATACATGTAAAATGGGTGATCAAATTTCAAAACAATTAAGTTACAATGAAATACATATATGATCTTTACAACTAATTGCACTAGCGGAGAGTTAAACTACATTAAGGTGCGTTGATTAAGTAAAATAATATGTCTTTGACCGATGTCAAACGAGCCCTCGGACTGTACCGACAGTTCTAAACCACGGTACGTCGGGGATCGTTTAATGTTCAATGATACGAACAGAGTGAAGGATAAAAACGATAATACGATGTGTAAGTAGTAGTTCTAACCCTAATTATCACGAGATCACGTGGATATTTCACAGTTAATAAAAACTATTATGAGACAGCGTATACTGGTTAAAGGGCTGTCTATATAAATCACACTGTATATTAAATTCGAGACAAAGTAGTTGGACTTCTTTGCTATCCAGTAGTATATAGGGTTAAAACACCACCAGCAGTAAACATATCTGATTTCAGAATCTAAATTTCAGTTAACGCACAGAGTTTACCCAAGTGAGAGTCATGACTCCGTTCATGTCGCCATAACGCGAAACGAAGTCACTCAACATATAACGAGTCTGTCTGGCCATCGCGCCTTTGACCATAGCCAGGCGTGAGCCAATTAATAAAGAAAAAAAAAATATTTAGCCGTAATATAAGTGCGAATAGCTAGCGATATTAGATCTGAACGAAATCGCAAACCCGCAAGTTAATGCATCACTCCTGCAGCCGGATGGAGGAATGTAGAGATTACCTGTAAGTAGACAATTTCTTCCTAGCTGCGCGTTACATTGGTACTTACAACAGTAAAACCAATAAAAACAGTACGCTGTGTAAAGAGCTATGAATGCCTATTTACCTAAATCGAAATGCAAATAAATCTAAGCGGCTCCAAGAATCGAAACAAGAATAAAAGGACAGATTCTTCACATAAAACGCGCGCTGAATGAGGCCGTGACATACCGAGAATTAGCCTGCAACCATTTAGGATTTTATTAGAGCGGGTTAGAAAAAAAAATCGGTGTTTACAATCAAACCAGAGCACCGATTGAAAAAAAAAAATGCGAAAAACTATCTAAATCTGAGGAGACATGGTGATCTGTAACAACAAAGGAATAAAAGAGGTCTCCGGACGAAAAGGGAAATAAACACAGCTGAAACCTTACGCTGAACTTCTCTCTGTTTGACAGTAGCCGACACCTCTGCTAAGACCCCGCGTCACTGCACAGGAGGTAATCCAGAAAATAAATCGCAAGCGGTGAAAACCTGCGGGAAGAAAAAAAAACAAAACACCGAGAGAATATAAGCAGTGGCGAAAAGCCCGGATTCGACTTGACCATCCAACACAGGCGAAGTGAGTGGTGAAAGACAACGATTCTCTACTTCAGAAAATGAATGGGAATGGTCGAATGAAGAAATCGGGCCCCAGAGCCTTAATTAAAGGGAGCTTGCAAGCCTAATTACACTGCCCCAAAAGTCAGTAAATCCCTATATTGATTTAGGAAGCTCCGCCACGTCCATAGGCGGGTACCTGGTGAGGTAAGAAGCTACCCCTCGTTTGCACAGAGATAGGGTACAAACCCTAAGCTTAATAAATTTTCCGCGGCACCAAACGGCGCACACAGTACTTGGCCAGATGAATTGACAACTATCAAAACCACCCGTCAAACTCTTGCTGGGTATGGGACGAAATACAAAGACAGCTGGTACTTTTTCCTCATGAGTGAGGCGCCGTCCCAGTCTGCAACCCATCGAATGCCACAAAACCACACTTCCACGCTAAACCGAGTCGAATACGGTGCGATGCGTGTATTGTGACCAAGAAATGGCACGCCGGTTGCGCCCTCCACGTATGGATCGGCACGGGTATGCACTGGCTCGGAATGCAAAAAATAATAAATCACAGGACGTGGCAATACCCTTGGAGTTGTTACGCAGACCTGAACCTCCTTTCGTTAAGCGGCTATTGAATAATTATGAACAGACTGCAAGATGATACGCCGTGAACAATCCTGCAAGTAATAGCACGAAAGCCATACCAACACAGTTGCGATTAGGGTTAGAAAAAAAAACTCTGTGGTGGTTGACCCACACGGTATATCGATCTATGTATAAAAATTTGGCAATTATTTGATATGCGTGGTATATACATTATATACATGGTCGGTATAACAAGGCGTATACATGTGTTATGTATTATATATATGTATACATCTATTACATGTTTATATGTGGGAATACTCAAGAATAACACCAAGGGGTATAGTATATATATATATGAGCTATGTATATGGGTGCGCATTAAATTAATATTTATATGTGGCCTATATATATATATATATATATATATCTATGTGCACTCAAGAAACATTATCAAGGGTATATATATATATAGATAGAAGTAACATCTGTGTTATATCTATAAGTGGTATATGTAGGTATGACTTATATGAAGGTATAAAAAAAATAAAATTTGAATGAACCTAGGGTCTAAACTTATACTATATGGTGTTTAATGTGCACAAGGAATATTGAATATTATTAGGAAGGTGTGGTGAAACAGAGATCTTGAGTTTAAATGAGACACTAGCGGAGTCGAAGCAAAATGGAACCCCAGTATATACGAAAAAAAAAAAAAAATTCCTTAAACTGGAGGTGTTACAAATGGTATCGGAGCCCAAGTGCAAAAATTGGGCTGTTGTTATTGTGCTCACTAAATCTGAATATTGTTGAACATTGTAGAGATTGTTTTTTTGTCTTACTAATCAAATGTATGAGTGTGTACAGTGGTGCTAAAATGGCTGAAGAGGGAGGAATTTACGTGGATCTGCGAGATGAGTTTGCTACTCCAGATCCCAATGCCCCGGTAATGGCCATGTTGCACAGGATGCAACGAGAATTGGCTGAACTAAGAAGCCAAAATGACATGTTGTCATCAGCCAGTAAGGAGCAGGAAAAGCTCATTAGAGAGCTAACTTCCCGGAAACAGCCAGGAAGGTGAAGGTTCTGGAAAAAGAAAGATGGATGAATCTGAGGATGAGGATGCAGCTAGAAATCAACATAAGCAGAAAAGAGAGTTGCAGGGAGAATTTAGAAAGATCAAACCTCCCTCCTATGATGGGGAGAAGGAGGAGGATGATGAAGCTTGGTTTCTGAACATGATCAAGTATTTCGAAGTCTATGAATATGAAAGCAATCTGAAGGCTAGATTAGCTGTGTACCAGCTACAAGGAAAAGCTACACTCTGGTGGGAAGAGACAAAAATGGTGCATGCCATTGATGAAAAGACGGTTACTTGGGAAGATTTTCAAACTAAGTTCAAAATTCGTTATTTGAATGAACGTTATTATGACGATAAAGCAAAAGAATTCCATGAGCTCAGGCTAGGGCAGCTCACTATTGATGAGTTTGTCACTAAGTTTACTAATTTACTGAGGTATGTCCCTTACATTAGGGAAGAAAAGGCAAAAGTGCAAAGGTTTTTAAATTGTTTGCCTACTGTGTACAAGGAGAAAATTGAGTTTGACAATCCAAAGACAATGGATGAGGCTGTTAGAAAAGCAAGATTATGCTATCGGCAGTTTAAAGGTAAAGCTGAACAAGGGAAGAGCTGGCTGAACAAGGTTGAGTTCAAAGGTAAAAGACTAAAACCAGCATATCTGAGAAATTTTGGTAGAGATCATCAGTGGAAAAAATTCAATAAACCAAAAGAAAGTCAAACAGCTCAGTCCCAAGTGGCTTCAAAACCAGTAGAAGGGAACAATAAAAAGGAAGGAACAGTCAGAATGAAAGAACCTTTGAAATGCTGGGGCTGTGGAGAACCCCATATGATGAGGGACTGCCCCCATCGAAATATTCACATGATCAGCAGAGAGCGGGAGGCAACAACAGTAAATGACATAGCCAGAAATATACCAACTATCAGTGCAGCATTGGAAAATCGGCAAGCAGAACATCAAGCAACCATGGTGGAAATGGAGGGTAAGATTTCTGACCTACCTGTTACTGTTTTGATTGATCCAGGTGCTTCTTTGAGTTACATTGGTCCTAGAATTGTAGAAAAATGTAAAATTAAACCTGAAAAATTTCAGCAGTCATGGTTGGTACAGCTGGCCACTGGAACTAAGAGAAAAGTCACACATAAATTGCCCAAAACAGCAATACAATTAAATGGTTTTCCAACAGAAGTAAATTTGAACATATTGCCGTTAGGATCCTATGACTTGCTGATAGGAATGGATTGGCTGGAAAAGAAGAAAGCCTTGATGAACTGCTGGGATAAAACCTTGCATTGTGTGGATGAAGAAGGGAAACCTTTTACACTAAAAGGAAAACCAAAATCCATTTTAGTAAGACAAATATCAGCCTTACAATTAAAAAGAACAGCTAGAAAAGGATACCAAGTTTATGCAGTACATGTGGAAGAAGTAGAACAGAGAACTGAAGAAAATCTGCTGAGTGAATTACCAGTGGTAAGGGAATTTAAAGAAGTTTTCCCAGATGAGATTCCTCATCTTCCCCCTAAAAGAAAAATTGACTTTTCCATAGATCTGGTGTCGGGAGCCACCCCTAATTCCCGAGCCCCCTATCGAATGAGTCCGCCGGAACTTATGGAGCTGAAGATGTAGCTGCAAGAATTACTAGATAAAGGTTACATTAGACCAACTGTGTCTCCATGGGGAGCACCAGTTTTATTTGTGAAAAAGAAAGATGGGACTTTTAGGATGTGCATTGATTATCGTCAATTGAATAAGTTGACCATTAAGAATAGATATCCACTCCCTAGAATTGATGATCTTTTTGATCAAGTGAGAGGGGCCTCAGTCTTTTCAAAGATTGACTTAAGGACTGGGTATCACCAGCTCAGAATCAAGGAAGAAGACATTAGCAAAACAACTTTTCGAACCCGGTATGGACACTACGAATTTGTAGTCCTACCTTTTGGATTGACAAATGCCCCTTCCACCTTTATGTGCCTAATGAACAGTGTGTTTAATAAGTATTTGGATAAATTTGTTCTGGTGTTCATAGATGATATTTTGGTCTACTCCAAAAAAAAAGAGGAACACAAACAACATTTGTGGATAGTGTTACAAACTCTGAAAGAAAATCAGCTATATGCCAAGTTCAGTAAATGTGAATTTTACAAGGATAAGATTCAATATTTGGGTCATATTATTTCTGAAAAAGGGCTTGCAGTTGACCCTCAAAAGATAAAAGAAATTAAGGAATGGCCAGTCCCAACTGATGTTTCAGCAGTAAGGTCATTCATTGGGATGGCAGGCTACTATTGTAGATTTGTGGAGAAATTTTCTGCTATAGCACATCCCATCACTTCATTGCAAAGAAAGGGTGTCAAGTTTGTGTGGACTGAAAAATGTCAACACAGTTTCGAGCAGTTAAAACAAAAACTTATTTCAGCCCCTATATTAAAAATTGCTGATCCTGATAAAGAGTTTGTTGTATGTACAGATGCTTGCAGAGAAGGGCTGGGAGGAGTCCTGTTACAGGAAAATTCAGTCATTGCCTATGAATCTAGGAAACTGAAAATACATGAACAAAATTATAGTGCATATGATTTGGAATTTGCAGCTGTTATCCATGCTTTAAAAATGTGGAGGCACTATCTTCTGGGGAAGAAATTCACATTGATGACTGATCATATTAGTCTTAAATATTTCTTTTCCCAAACTGATCTAAATTCAAGGCAAGCCAGATGGCTGTCCTTTTTAAGTGAATTTGATATGGACATAAAACATATCAAGGAAAAAGAAAATAAAGTTGCTGATGCCTTAAGTAGAAATGCTTGTCAAAATTTAAATAGTATTGGGAGTAGTGGCCAGATTGAGATAGAAGAGTTGGTGAGAAAAGCAGCCAGCCAAGACCCAAACTATGAAACACTCTTGGTGAAACTACAGAAAAGGGATAAAACTGACTTTACTCAAAATCAAAAAGGGCTACTATATTACAAAAACAAGTTGTATATTCCTAATGTAGAGTCACTAAAAAGGGAAATTTTGGATGAATATCACAAACAGCCTTATGCAGGACATCCAGGATACCAAAAGATGTTAACCGCCTTGAAGAAGAAGTTGTTCTGGCCACGAATGAAGAGAGATGTGGCAGAATATCTAAGTAAGTGTATGGAATGTCAACTAGTCAAAGTTGAGCATCAACATCCAGCAGGTCTTTTAAACCCTTTACCAATTGCAGAATGGAAATGGGACACAGTTTCCATGGATTTTATAACAGGACTACCTAAAACCAAATACCAACATGATTCTGTAATGGTAGTAGTAGACACTTTAACCAAAGCTGCCCACTTTATACCAGTGAAATCTACTTTCGGAACCGCTCAAGTAGCAAATGTTTTCCTGAAGGAGATAGTAAGGCTTCATGGAGTTCCCAAGGTAATTGTTTCAGATCGAGATGCTAAGTTTACAGCAGCATTTTGGAAAGGATTGTTTGGAGGGATGGGTACTAAGCTGAATTTTAGTACTGCCTATCACCCTCAAACTGATGGGCAAACAGAAAGGACGAATCAAATTTTGGAGGATATGTTGAGAATGTATGTGATGGATAGACCATCAAAGTGGGAGGAGTATCTGCATTTAGCTTAATTTGCCTATAATAATAGTTACCAATCTTCTATTAAAATGAGTCCGTTTGAGGCACTATATGGAAGGAAGTGTCGTACTCCTTTGAGCTGGAGCCAACCAGAAGATAAATTAATGCTGGGACCTGATGCCTTACAAGAGATGGAGAGAATTGTTAAACAGATACAAAGAAATATCAAGATAGCACAAGATCGCCAGAAAAGCTATGCTGATAAGAAAAGAGTGCACCGAGAATTCAAAGTGGGGGATCATGTGTATTTGCGCATCAAACCCAAAAAGAGCACACTTTATGCAGGAAGTTGTGCAAAACTGGCTCCTAGATATTGTGGGCCTTTTGAAATTTTAGAAAGGGTGGGACCAGTGGCTTAGAAGCTGGCCTTACCACCCCATGTTAAAGTGCATGATGTGTTTCATATTTCATTACTAAAAAGATATGTGCATGATGCTTCTCACATAGTTGATTGGAATGTTGTACAGGTGGAACCAGAAGGGGAGTTTCTTCCAGAACCGCTTTAAATATTGGAGGAGGAAGAAATTGAATTGAGAAACAGAACAGTGGCCAGAGTAAAAGTGCAGTGGAAGAACTTTACTGCTGACGAGGCTACCTGGGAAAAGGAAGCTGAAATGATGGAGAAATATCCATTTTTGTTTAAATAAACTCTAGTAGTTGAATAACAACACCGAGGACGGTGTTTATTTTCAGAGGGGGAATATGTAACACCCCCAATTTCTGTGTTAAAATTGAAAAATTAGACAGGTGAACTTTAAGTCCTAAGGGGAGTGGACCCCAAAGGATAAGTATGGTGTGAATGTATTTGAATATTTAATTTGAAGAAATAAATAAATTGATTGTGCATTTTGACCAAGATGAGAATTAGAGATCACTTTCCAAATTCATGAGGATGGATAAGGCAACAAATCCCCACAATCTTTCAAAAATCCTTGAAAGAAATTAATTTAGATTCTGAGGAGGAATCTAAATTTCGCCAATGAAGAGGAATTAGTTGGGAAGAGGTAAAGAAAAGCTGGAAAAGCTGAGGAAAAGCATAAAACAACTTTAAAGAGTCCCAAAAATGGGAAGCCTAGGCTAAACAGGAAAGAAAGCATCCTGCTATTCTGGACGCAGAATTAGAAACATGCTTTGGGGAAATATGAGCTTAAATAAGCTGCTCCTAAGAAGATCAGAGGTTGGTCTGTCTTGGGAGGTGATCTCAGCTCGGGGGTGAGTCCTGGGAGACAAAGAGGACTCTAAGGCTGGGAGGTTGGTCATTTGCAATTGTGGTATGTTCTGAAATTCTTGTTATTCTATTTTATGATAGTATGAATTGGCTACATATAAAATCAAATTTTACTGATATGAGTGATTTTTAGTACTACATTTACCAGAGTCCATCCTAAGGCTTACACCTTCCAGATTCTGGCTAGTTGTAGAACATAAATCCATAGAGTAGAAACCTCAGAAACTCTAAACCAAGATCAGTTTAAATCTGAAGTTACTTAGTCTCTACAGATAATTAAATATTTTCTTGTTTCATGTAAATCCAAAGTGATATTATATGCTCATAGGTATATTAGAAAAATATTGTAGCAGAACGGAGGTAAAGAGAGTAAAGACATTAAAAATATGGAATACGACATTCATATATATAAAGAGGTACTTCTACTCTATGGCAGTATTCTAGCATTTCTACCCTTTATGGAGTCTATTGAAATTTAAATCCACCTTTAAACAATGAAATAAATTATTATGGTTATGGATGAAATCTATGCTCTATGTATATCACCAATTGCACTATCGAATACATGTATAGGCAATTAAAAAATATATATATACCTATATTACCAAGTGTCAATAACTAGTACAATTAGAACCCTTTTAACCTTGACTACAAAGGAGCTATACACATAAATGAAACATATATGACAAAAAAGGGAAAGAGGAATCCGAATTATAGATATATAACCATACACGTTGAAAAGGAGACTTAAATACGAATTATATATATGAACCATACATGTAAAAAGGGTGATCAAATTTCAAAACAATTAAGTTACAATGAAATACATATATGATCTTTACAACTAATTGCAGTAGCGGAGAGTTAAACTACATTAAGGTGCATTGATTAAGTAAAATAATATGTCTTTGACAAATGTCAAACGAGCCCTCGGACTGTACCGACAGTTCTAAACCACGGTACGTCGGGGATCGTTTAATGTTCAATGATACGAACAGAGTGAAGGATAAAAAAGATAATATGATGTGTAAGTAGCAGTTCTAACCCTAATTATCACAAGATCACGTGGAGATTTCACAGTTAATAAAAACTATTATGAGACAGCGTATACTGGTTAAAGGGCTGTCTATATAAATCACATTGTATATTAAATTCGAGGCAAAGTAGTTGGACTTCTTTGCTATGCAGTAGTATATAGGGTTAAAACACCACCAGCAGTAAACATATCTGATTTCATAATCTAAATTTCAGTTAACGCACAGAGTTTACCCAAGTGAGAGTCGTGACTCTGTTCATGTCGCCATAACGCGAAATGAAGTCACTCAACATATAACGAGTCTGTCTGGCCACGGCGCCTTTGACCATAGCCGGGTGTGAGCCAATTAATAAACAAAACAAAAAAGATTTAGCCGTAATATAAGTGCGAATAGCTAGCGATATTAGATCTGAACGAAATCACAAACCCGCAAGTTAATGCATCACTCCTACAGCCGGATGGAGGAATGTAGAGGTTACCTGTAAGTAGACAATTTCTTCCTACCTGCGCGTTACATTGGTACTTACAACAATAAAACCAATAAAAACAGTACGCTGTGTAAAGAGCTATGAACGCCTATTTACCTAAATCGAAATGCAAATAAATCTAAGTGGCTCCAAGAATCGAAACAAGAATAAAAGGACAGATTCTTCACATAAAACGTGCGCTGAATGAGGCCGTGACATACCGAGAATTAGCCTGCAACCATTTAGGATTTTATTAGAGCAGGTTAGAAAAAAAAATCGGTGTTTACAATCAAACCAGAGCACCAATTGAAGAAAAAAAAAAATGCGAAAAACAATCTAAATCTAAGGAGACACGGTGATCTGTAACAACAAAGGAATAAAAGAGGTCTCCAGACGAAAAGGGAAATAAACACAGCTAAAACCTTACGCTGAACTTCTCTCTGTTTGACAGTAGCCGACACCTCTGCTAAGACCCTGCGTCACTGCACAGGAGGTAATCCAGAAAATAAATCGCAAGCAGGTGAAGAAACCCTGCAGGAAGAAAAAAAAACAAAACACCAGAGAATATAAACAGTAAGCCGAAAACTGATTCGACTTGACCATCCAACACAGGCGAAGTGAGTGGTGAAAGACAACGATTCTCTACTTCAGAAAATGAATGGGAATGGTCGAATGAAGAAATCGGGCCACAGAGCCTCAATTAAAGGGAGCCTACAACCCTAATTACACTGCCCCAGAAGTCAGTAAATCCCTATATTGATTTAGGAAGCTCCGCCACGTCCATAGGCGGGTACCTGGTGAGGTAAGAAGCTACCTCTCGTTTGCACAGAGATAGGGTACAAACCCTAAGCTTAATAATTTTTCCGCGGCACCAAACGGCACACACAGTACTTGGCCAGATGAATTGACAACTATCAAAACCACCCGTCAAACTCTTGTTGGGTATGGGACGAAATACAAAGACAGCTGGTACTTTTTCCTCATGAGTGAGGCGCCGTCCCAGTCTGCAACCCATCGAATGCCACAAAATCACACTTCCATGCTAAACCCAGTCGAATACGGTGCGATGCGTGTATTGTGACCAAGAACTGGCACGCCGGTTGCGCCCTCCGCGTATGGATCGGCACGGGGATGCACTGGCTCGGAATGCCAAAAATAATAAATCGTAGGACGTGGCAATACCCTTGGAGTTGTTACGCAGACCTGAACCTCCTTTCATTAAGCGGCTATTGAATAATTATGAACAGACTGCAAGATGATACGCCGTGAACAATCCTGCAAGTAATAGCACGAAAGCCATACCAACACGGTTGCGATTAGGGTTAGAAAAAAAAACTCTGTGGTGGTTGACCTACACGGTATATCGATCTATGTATAAAAATTTGTCAATTATTTGATATGCATGGTATATACATTATATACATGGTCGGTATAACAATGCGTATACATGTGTTATGTATTATATATATGTATACATCTATTACATGCTTATATGTGGGAATACTCAAGAATAACACCAAGGGGTATAGTATATATATATATGAGCTATGTATATGGGTGCGCATTAAATTAATATTTATATGTGACCTATATATATATATATATATATATATATGTGCACTCAAGAAACATTATCAAGGGTATATATATATATATAGATAGAAGTAACATCTGTGTTATATCTATAAGTGGTATATGTAGGTATGACTTATATGAAGGTATAAAAAAAATAAATTTTGAATGAACCTAGGGTCTAAACTTATACTATATGGTGTTTAATGTGCACAAGGAATATTGAATATTATTAGGAAGCTGTGGTGAAACAGAGATCTTGAGTTTAAATGAGACACTAGCGGAGTCGAAGCAAAATGGAACCCCAGTATATACGAAAAAAAAAAAAAATTTCCTTAAACTGGAGGTGTTACAAATGGTATCGGAGCCCAAGTGCAAAAATTGGGCTGTTGTTATTGTGCTCACTAAATTCTGAATATTGTTGAACATTGTAGAGATTGTTTTTTTGTTTTACTAATCAAATGTATGAGTGTGTACAGTGGTGCTAAAATGGCTGAAGAGGGAGGAATTTACGTGGATCTGCGAGATGAGTTTGCTACTCCAGATCCCAATGCCCCGGTAATGGCCATGTTGCACAGGATGCAACGAGAATTGGCTGAACTAAGAAGCCAGAATGACATGTTGTCATCAGCCAGTAAGGAGCAGGAAAAGCTCATTAGAGAGCTAACTTCCCGGAACAGCCAGGAAGGCGAAGGTTCTGGAAAAAGAAAGATGGATGAGTCTGAGGATGAGGATGCAGCTAGACATCAACATAAGCAGAAAAGAGAATTGCAGGGAGGATTCAGAGAGATTAAGCCTCCCTCCTATGATGGGGAGAAGGAAGAATATGCTGAAGCTTGGTTGCTGAACATGATCAAGTATTTCCAAGTATATGAATATGAGAGCAATCTGAAGACCAGATTAGCTGTGTATCAATTACAAGGAAAGGCTACACTGTGGTGGGAAGAGACAAAAATGGTGCATGCCATTGATGAAAAGACAGTTACTTGGGAAGATTTTCAGACTAAGTTCAAAAGTCGTTATTTGAATGAACGTTATTATGATGATAAAGAAAAAGAATTCCATGAACTTAGACTAGGACAGCTCACTATTGATGAGTTTGTCACTAAGTTTACAAATTTACTGAGGTATGTCCCTTACATTAGGGAAGAAAAGGCAAAAGTGCAAAGGTTTTTAAATTGTTTGCCTACTGTGTACAAGGAGAAAATTGAGTTTGACAACCCAAAAACAATGGATGAAGCTGTTAGAAAACCAAGATTATGCTATCAGCAGTTTAAAGGTAAAGCTGAACAAGGGAAGAGCTGGCTGAACAAGGGTGAGTTCAAAGGTAAAAGACCAAAACCAGCATATCTAAGAAATTTTGGTAGAGACCATCAGCGGAAAAAATTCAATAAACCAAAAGAAAGTCAAACTGCTCAGTCCCAAGTGGCTTCAAAACCAGTAGAAGTGAACAATAAAAAGGAAGGGACAGTAAGAATGAAAGAAACTTTGAAATGTTGGGGCTGTGGAGAACCCCATAGGATGAGAGACTGCCCCCATAGAAATATTCATATGATCAGCAGAGAGCAGGAAGCAACAACAGTAAATGACATAGCCAGAAATATACCAACTATCAGTGTAGCATTGGAAAATCGGCAAGCAGAACATCAAGCAACCATGGTGGAAATGGAAGGTAAGATTTCTGACCTACCTATTACTGTTTTGATTGATCCAGGTGCTTCTTTGAGTTACATTAGTCCTGGAATTGTAGAAAAATGTAAAATTAAACATGAAAAATTTCAGCAGTCATGGTTGGTACAGCTGGCCACTGAAACTAAGAGAAAAGTCACACATAAATTGCCCAAAACCGCAATACAATTAAATGGCTTTACAACAGAAGTAAATTTGAACATATTGTCATTAGGATCCTATGATCTGCTGATAGGAATGGATTGGCTGGAAAAGAAAAAAGCTCTGATGAACTGCTGGGATAAAACCCTGCATTGTGTGGATGAAGAAGGGAAACCTTTTACACTAAAAGGGAAACCAAAATCTATTTTAGTAAGACAAATATCAGCCTTACAATTAAAAAGAACAGCTCGAAAAGGATACCAAGTCTATGCGGTACATGTGGAAGAAGTAGAACAGAGGACGGAAGAAAATCTGCTGAATGAGTTACCGGTGGTAAGGGAATTTAAAGAAGTTTTCCCAGATGAGATTCCTCATCTCCCTCCCAAAAGAGAAATTGATTTCTCCATAGATTTGGTGCCCGGAGCTACACCAGTTTCCCGAGCCCCCTATCGGATGAGTCCGCCAGAACTTATGGAGCTGAAGATGCAGCTGCAAGAATTATTGGATAAAGGTTACATTAGACCAAGTGTGTCTCCGTGGGGAGCACCTGTTTTATTTGTTAAAAAGAAGGATGGAACTTTTAGGATGTGCATTGATTATCGTCAACTGAACAAGTTGACTATTAAGAATAGATATCCACTTCCTAGAATTGATGATCTTTTTGATCAAGTGAGAGGGGCCTCAGTTTTTTCAAAGATTGACTTAAGGACTGGGTATCACTAGCTAAGAATCAAAGAAGAAGACATTAGCCAAACAGCTTTCCGAACCCGGTATGGACACTACAAATTTGTAGTCCTACCTTTTGGTCTGACAAATGCCCCTGCCACCTTTATGTGCCTGATGAACAGTGTGTTAAATAAGTATTTGGATAAGTTTGTTCTAGTGTTCATAGATGATATTTTAGTCTACTCCAAAAACAAAGAGGAACAGAAGGAACATCTGTGGATAGTGTTGCAAACTCTGAAAGAAAATCAGCTATATGCCAAGTTCAGTAAATGTGAATTTTACAAGGATAAGATTCAATATTTGGGTCATATTATTTCTGAAAAAAGGCTTGCAGTTGACCCTGAAAAGATAAAAGAAATTAAGGAATGGCCAGTCCCAACTGATGTTTCAGCAGTAAGGTCATTCATGGGGATGGCAGGCTACTATCGTAGAATTGTGGAAAGATTTTCTGCCATAGCACATCCCATCACTTCATTGCAAAGAAAGGGTGTCAAGTTTGTGTGGACTGAAAAATGTCAACATAGTTTCGAGCAGTTAAAACAAAAACTTATTTCAGCCTCTATATTAAAAATTGCTGATCCTGATCAAGAGTTTGTTGTATGTACAGATGCTTGCAGAGAAGGGCTGGGAGGAGTCCTGTTGCAGGGAAATTTAGTTATTGCATATGAATCTAGGAAACTGAAAATACATGAACAGAATTATAGTGCATATGATTTGGAATTTGCATCTGTTATCCATGCTTTAAAAATGTGGAGGCACTATCTTTTGGGGAAGAAATTCACATTGATGACTGATCATATTAGTCTTAAATATTTCTTTTCCCAAACTGATCTGAATGCAAAGCAAGCCAGATGGCTGTCCTTTTTAAGTGAATTTGATATGGACATAAAACATATCAAGGGAAAAGAAAATAAAGTTGCTGATTCCTTAAGTAGAAATGCTTGTCAAAATTTAAATAGTATTGGGAGTAGTGGCCAGATTGAGATAGAAGAGTTGGTGAGAAAAGTAGCCAGCCAAGACCCAAACTGTGAAACACTCTTGGTGAAACTACAGAAAAGGGATAAAACTGACTTTACTCAAAATCAAAAAGGGCTACTATATTACAAAAACAAGTTGTATATTCCTAATGTAGAGTCATTAAAAAGGGAAATTTTGGATGAATATCACAAACAGCCTTATGCAGGACATCCAGGATACCAAAATATGTTAACAGCCTTGAATAAGAAGTTGTTCTGGCCAGGAATGAAGAGAGATGTGGAAGAATATCTAAGTAGTTGTATGGAATGTCAACTAGTCAAAGTTGAGCATCAACATCCAGCAGGTCTTTTAAACCCTTTGCCAATTGCAGAATGGAAATGGGACACAGTTTCCATGGATTTTATAACAGGACTACCTAAAACCAAATACCAACATGATTATGTAATGGTGGTAGTAGACACTTTAACCAAAGCTGCCCACTTTATACCAATGAAATCTACTTTCGGAACAGCTCAAGTAGCAAATGTTTTCCTGAAGGAGATAGTAAGGCTTCATGGAGTTCCCAAAGTAATTGTTTCAGATCGAGATGCTAAGTTTACAGCAACATTTTGGAAAGGATTATTTGGAGGGATGGGTACTAAGCTGAATTTTAGTACTGCCTATCACCCTCAAACTTATGGGCAAACAGAAAGGACGAATCAAATTTTGGAGGATATGTTGAGAATGTATGTGATGGATAGACCATCAAAGTGGGAGGAGTATCTGCATTTAGCTGAATTTTCCTATAATAACAGTTACCAATCTTCTATTAAAATGAGTCTGTTTGAGGCACTATATGGAAGGAAGTGTCGTACTCCTTTGAGCTGGAGCCAACCAGAAGATAAATTAATGCTGGGACCTGATGCCTTACAAGAGATGGAGAGAATTGTTAAACAGATACAAAGAAATATCAAGATAGCACAAGATCGCCAGAAAAGCTATGCTGATAAGAAAAGAGTGCACTGAGAATTCAAAGTGGGGGATCATGTGTATTTGCGCATCAAACCAAAAAAGAGCACACTTTATGCTGGAAGTTGTGCAAAACTTGCTCCTAGATATTGTGGGCCTTTTGAAATTTTAGAAAGGGTGGGACCAGTGGCATATAAGCTGGCCTTACCACCCCATGTTAGAGTGCATGATGTGTTTCATATTTCATTACTAAAAAGATATGTGCATGATGCTTCTCACATAGTTTATTGGAATGTTGTACAGGTGGAACCAGAAGGGGAGTTTTTGCCAGAACCGTTTCAAATATTGGAGCGGGAAGAAATTGAATTGAGAAACAGAACAGTGGCCAGAGTAAAAGTGAAGTGGAAGCACTTTACTGCTGACGAGGCTACCTGGGAAAAGGAAGCTGAAATGATGGAGAAATATCCGTTTTTGTTTAAATAAACTCTAGTAGTTGAATAACAACACCGAGGACGGTGTTTATTTTCAGAGGGGGAATATGTAACACCCCCAATTTCTGTGTTGAAATTGAAAAATTAGACATGTGAACTTTAAGTCCTAAGGGGAGTGGACCCCAAAGGATAAGTAAAGTATGGCATGAATGTATTTGAATATTTAGTGGAATAAATAAAATGATTGTGCATTTTGACCAAGATGAGAATTTGAGATCACTTTCCAAATCCATGAGGATGGATAAGGCAAAAAATCCCCAAAATATTTCAAAAAAATCCTTGAAAGAAATTAATTTAGATTTCGAGGAGGAATCTAAATTTCCCCAATGATGAGGAAAGTAGTTGGGAAGAGGTAAGAAAAGCTGGAAAAGCTGAGGAAAAGCATAAAACAGCTTTAAAGAGTCCCAAAATGGGAAGCCTAGGCTAAACAGGAAGAAAAGCATCCTGCTATTCTGGACGCAGAATTAGAAACATGCTTTGAAATACTCAAAGCTTAAATAAGTTATCTAAGAAGATGGAGAGGGTTGATGTCTTGGGAGGTGATCTGGCTTCAGGGGTGAGTCTGGAGACAAAGAGGACTCTAAAGTTTGGGAGGTTGGTCATTTGCAATTGTGGTATGTTACGAAATTCTTGTGTCTGTTTTTATGATAGCATGATTATTACATATAAAACAATTTTATATATAGGTGATTTTATTACTACATTTACCGAGTCCATCTCAAGGCTTTCCACCTTCTGATTAGGTTAGTTGTAGTAGATAAATCCATAGGTAGATACAAACTCAACCAAGAAAGGTCGGTTTAAATACGAAGTTACTTAGTCTCTACAGATAATTAAATATTTTCTTGTTTCATGTAAATCCAAAGTGATATTATATGCTCATAGGTATATTAGAAAAATATTGTAGCAGAACGGAGGTAAAGAGAGTAAAGACATTAAAAATATGGAATACGACATTCATATATATAAAGAGGTACTTCTACTCTATGGGAGTATTCTAGCATTTCTACCCTTTATGGAGTCTATTGAAATTTAAATCCACCTTTAAACAATGAAATAAATTATTATGGTTATGGATGAAATCTATGCTCTATGTATATCACCAAATGCACTATCGAATACATGTATAGGCAATTAAAAAAGAATATATATATATATATATATATATATATATACCTATATTACCAAGTGTCAATAACTAGCACAATTAGAACCCTTTTAACCTTAACTACAAAGGAGCTATATACATAAATGAAACATATATGACCAAAAAGGGAAATAGGAATCCGAATTATAGATATATAACCATACACGTTGAAAAGGAGACTTAAATATGAATTATATATATGAACCATACATGTAAAAAGGGTGATCAAATTTCAAAACAATTAAGTTACAATGAAATACATATATGATCTTTACAACTAATTGCAGTAGCGGAGAGTTAAACTACATTAAGGTGCATTGATTAAGTAAAATAATATGTCTTTGACAAATGTCAAACGAGCCCTCGGACTGTACTGACAGTTCTAAACCACGGTACGTCGGGGATCGTTTAATGTTCAATGATATGAACAGAGTGAAGGATAAAAAAGATAATACGATGTGTAAGTAGCAGTTCTAACCCTAATTATCACAAGATCACGTGGAGATTTCACAGTTAATAAAAACTATTATGAGACAGCGTATACTGGTTAAAGGGCTGTCTATATAAATCACATTGTATATTAAATTCGAGGCAAAGTAGTTGGACTTCTTTGCTATGCAGTAGTATATAGGGTTAAAACACCACCAGCAGTAAACATATCTGATTTCATAAACTAAATTTCAGTTAACGCACAGAGTTTACCCAAGTGAGAGTCGTGACTCTGTTCATGTCGCCATAACGCGAAATGAAGTCACTCAACATATAACGAGTCTGTCTAGCCACGGCGCCTTTGACCATAGCCGGGTGTGAGCCAATTAATAAACAAAAAAAAAAATATTTAGCCGTAATATAAGTGCGAATAGCTAGCGATATTAGATCTGAACGAAATCACAAACCCGCAAGTTAATGCATCACTCCTACAGCCGGATGGAGGAATGTAGAGGTTACCTGTAAGTAGACAATTTCTTCCTACCTGCGCGTTACATTGGTACTTACAACAATAAAACCAATAAAAACAGTACGCTGTGTAAAGAGCTATGAACGCCTATTTACCTAAATCGAAATGCAAATAAATCTAAGCGGCTCCAAGAATTGAAACAAGAATAAAAGGACAGATTCTTCACATAAAACGTGCGCTGAATGAGGCCGTGACATACCGAGAATTACCCTGCAACCATTTAGGATTTTATTAGAGCAGGTTAGAAAAAAAAATCGGTGTTTACAATCAAACCAGAGCACCAATTGAAAAAAAAAAATGCGAAAAACAATCTAAATCTAAGGAGACACGGTGATCTGTAACAACAAAGGAATAAAAGAGGTCTCCGGACGAAAAGGGAAATAAACACAGCTGAAACCTTACGCTGAACTTCTCTATGTTTGACAGTAGCCGACACCTCTGCTAAGACCCTGCGTCACTGCACAGGAGGTAATCCAGAAAATAAATCGCAAGCAGGTGAAGAAACCCTGCAGGAAGAAAAAAAAACAAAACACCAGAGAATATAAACAGTAAGCCGAAAAATGATTCGACTTGACCATCCAACATAGGCGAAGTGAGTGGTGAAAGACAACGATTCTCTACTTCAGAAAATGAATGGGAATGGTCGAATGAAGAAATCGGGCCACAGAGCCTCAATTAAAGGGAGCCTGCAACCCTAATTACACTGCCCCAGAAGTCAGTAAATCCCTATATTGATTTAGGAAGCTCCGCCACGTCCATAGGCGGGTACCTGGTGAGGTAAGAAGCTACCCCTCGTTTGCACAGAGATAGGGTACAAACCCTAAGCTTAATAAATTTTCCGCGGCACCAAACGGCACACACAGTACTTGGCCAGATGAATTGAAAACTATCAAAACCACCCGTCAAACTCTTGTTGGGTATGGGACGAAATACAAAGACAGCTGGTACTTTTTCCTCATGAGTGAGGCGCTGTCCCAGTCTGCAACCCATCGAATGCCACAAAACCACACTTCCATGCTAAACCCAGTCGAATACGGTGCGATGCGTGTATTGTGACCAAGAACTGGCACGCCGGTTGCGCCCTCCACGTATGGATCGGCACGGGGATGCACTGGCTCGGAATGCCGAAAATAATAAATCGCAGGACGTGGCAATACCCTTGGAGTTGTTACGTAGACCTCAACCTCCTTTCATTAAGCGGCTATTGAATAATTATGAACAGACTGCAAGATGATACGCCGTGAACAATCCTGCAAGTAATAGCACGAAAGCCATACCAACATGGTTGCGATTAGGGTTAGAAAAAAAAACTCTTTGGTGGTTGACCTACAAGGTATATCGATCTATGTATGTAAAATTGGCAGTTTTTTGATATGCATGTGGCTTTATATACATTCTATACAGTGGCTCAATAAGTGATGTCCATGTGTTATCTATATATATATACATGTACATACTATGTGTGGGAATATAGAATAACACAAGATAATTGTATATATACTTGTGCATGTGTGTATATAGGTGTATTAAATAATATATTTATATGTGGCCTATATATATATATATATATATATATATATATATATATATATATATATATCTATGTGCACTCAAGAAACATTATCAAGGGTATATATATATATATAGATAGAAGTAACATCTGTGTTATATCTATAAGTGGTATATGTAGGTATGACTTATATGAAGGTATAAAAAAAATAAAATTTGAATGAACCTAGGGTCTAAACTTATACTATATGGTGTTTAATGTGCACAAGGAATATTGAATATTATTAGGAAGGTGTGGTCAAACAGAGATCTGGAGTTTAAATGAGACACTAGCGGAGTCGAAGCAAAATGGAACCCCAGTATATACGAAAAAAAAAAAAAAAAATTCCTTAAACTGGAGGTGTTACAAATGGTATCGGAGCCCAAGTGCAAAAATTGGGCTGTTGTTATTGTGCTCACTAAATTCTGAATATTGTTGAACATTGTAGAGATTGTTTTTTTGTTTTACTAATCAAATGTATGAGTGTGTACAGTGGTGCTAAAATGGCTGAAGAGGGAGGAATTTACGTGGATCTGCGAGATGAGTTTGCTACTCCAGATCCCAATGCCGTGTGGCTATGTTGCACAGGATGCAATGAGAATTGGCTGAACTAAGAAGCCAGAATGACATGTTGTCATCAGCCAGTAAGGAGCAGGAAAAGCTCATCAGAGAGCTAACTTCCCAGAACATCCAGGAAGGCGAAGGTTCCGGAAAGAGAAAGATGGATGAGTCTGATGATGATGATGCGGCTAGACATCAACATAAACAGAAAAGATAATTGCAGGGAGAATTCCGAAAGATCAAACCTCCCTCCTATGATGGGGAGAAGGAAGAAGATGCTGAAGCTTGGTTGCTGAACATGATTAAGTATTTCCAAGTTTATGAATATGAGAGCAATTTGAAGGCCAGATTAGCTGTGTATCAATTACAAGGAAAAGCTACACTATGGTGGGAAGAGACAAAAATGGTGCATGCCATTGATGAAAAGACAGTTACTTGGGAAGATTTTCAGACTAAGTTCAAAAGTCGTTATTTGAATGAACGTTATTATGATGATAAAGCAAAAGAATTCCATGAACTTAGACTAGGACACCTCATTGTTGATGAGTTTGTCACTAAGTTTACTAATTTACTGAGGTATGTCCCTTACATTAGGGAAGAAAATGAAAAAGTGCAAAGGTTTTTAAATTGTTTGCCTACGGTGTACAAGGAGAAAATTGAGTTTGACAACCCAAAAACAATGGATGAAGCTGTTAGAAAAGAAATATTATGCTATCAGCAGTTTAAAGGTAAAGCTGAACAAGGGAAGAGCTGGCTGAACAAGGGTGAGTTCAAAGGTAAAAGACCAAAACCAGCATATCTAAGAAATATTGGTAGGGGCATATTGGAAAAAATTCAATAAACCAAAAAAGAAAGTCAAATCTACTTTCGATCCCAAGTGGAATCAAAACGGTGAAGGGGAACAATAAAAGGAAGGGGCGATCGAGGAATGAAGGAACCTTTGAAATGTTGGGGCTGTGGAGAACCCCATATGATGAGGGACTACCCCCATCGAAATATACACATGATCAGCAGAGAGCGAGAGGCAACAACAGTAAATGACATAGCCAGAAATATACCAACTATCAGTGCAACATTGGAAAATTGTCAAGCAGAACATCAAGCAACCATGGTGGAAATGGAGGGTAAGATTTATGACCTACCTATTACTGTTTTGATTGATCCAGGTGCTTCTTTGAGTTACATTAGTCCTGGAATTGTAGAAAATTTTAAAATTAAACCTGAAAATTTTCAGCAGTTATGGTTGGTACAGCTGGCCACTGGAACTAAGAGAAAAGTCACACATAAGTTGCCTAAAACAGCAATACAATTAAATGGTTTTCCAACATAAGTAAATTTGAACATATTGCCATTAGGATCCTATGATCTACTGATAGGAATGGATTGGTTGGAAAAGGGGAAAGCTTTGATGAATTGCTGGGATAAAACCCTGCATTGTGTGGATGAAGAAGTGAAACCTTTTACACTAAAAGGGAAACCAAAATCCCTTTCAGTGAGACAAATATCAGCCTTACAATTGAAAAGAACAGCTAGAAAAGGATACCAAGTTTATGAGGTACATGTGGAAGAAGTAGAACAGAAAACTGAAGAAAATCTGCTGAGTGAATTACCAGTGGTAAGGGAATTTAAATAAGTTTTCCCAGATGAGATTCCTCATCTCCCTCCCAAAAGAGAAATTGATTTTTCCATAGATCTGGTGCCAGGAGCTACACCAGTTTCCTGAACCCCCTATCGGATGAGTCCGCCTGAACTTATGGTGAAGATGCAGTGCAGAGTGCTTTGGATAAAGGTTACATTAGATAAGTGTGTGTCTCGTGGGGGCACCTGTTTTGTTTGTTAAAAAGAAGGATGGAAATTTTAGGATGTGCATTGACTATCGTCAACTGAACAAGTTGACCATTAAGAATAGATATCCACTTCCTAGAATTGATGATCTTTTTGATCAAGTGAGAGGGGCCTCAGTCTTTTCCAAGATTGACTTAAGAACTAGGTATCATCAGCTCAGAATCAAGGATGAAGACATTAGCAAAACAGCTTTTCGAACCCGGTATGGACACTACGAATTTGTAGTCCTACCTTTTGGACTGAAAAATGCCCCTGCCACTTTTATGTGTCTGATGAACAGTGTGTTAAATAAGTATTTGGATAAATTTGTTCTGGTGTTCATAGATGATATTTTAGTCTACTCCAAAAATAAAGAAGAACATAAGGAACATTTGCGGATAGTGTTACAAACTTTGAAAGAAAATTAGCTATATGCTAAGTTCAGTAAATGTGAATTCTACAAGGATAAGATTCAATATTTGGGTCATATTATCTCGGAAAAAGGCCTTGCAGTTGACCCTGAAAAAATAAAGGCAATTAAAGAATGGCCAGTTCCAACTGACGTTTTAGCAGTAAGGTCATTCATGGGAATAGCAGGCTATTATCGTAGATTTGTGGAGAGATTTTCTGCCATAGCACATCCCATCACTTCATTGCAAAGAAAGGGTGTCAAGTTCGTGTGGACTGAGAAATGTCAAATCAGTTTCGAACAATTAAAACAAAAACTTATTTCAGCCCCTATACTAAAAATTGTTGATCCTGATAAAGAGTTTGTTGTATGTACAGATGCTTGCAGAGAAGGGCTAGGAGGAGTCCTATTGCAGGAAAATTCAGTAATTGCATATGAATCTAGAAAACTGAAAATACATGAACAGAATTATAGTGCATATGATTTAGAATTTGCAGCTGTTATCCATGCTCTGAAAATGTGGCGGCACTATCTTATGGGGAAAAAGTTCACAGTGATGACTGATCATATTAGCCTCAAATATTTCTTTTCCCAAACTGACCTGAATGCAAGACAAGCCAGATGGCTGTCCCTTTTAAGTGAATTTGATATGGACATAAAGCATATCAAGGGAAAAGAAAATAAAGTTGTTGATGCATTAAGTAGAAATGCTTGTCAAAATCTAAACAGCATTGGGAGTAGTGCCCAGATGGAGGTAGAAGAATTGGTGAGAGAAGCAGCAAATCAATATCCCAACTATGGAACACTCTTGGTGAAACTACAGAAAAGGGATAAAACTGATTTCACTCAAAATCAAAAAGGGTTACTATATTACAAAAACAGGTTGTATATTCCAAATGTAGAGTCATTAAAAAGAGAAATTTTGGATGAATATCACAAACAGCCTTATGCAGGACATCCAGGACACCAAAAGATGTTAACAGCCTTGAAGAAGAAGTTGTTCTGGCCAGGAATGAAGAGAGATGTGGCAGAATATCTAAGTAGGTGTATGGAATGTCAACTAGTCAAAGTTGAGCATCAACATCCAGCAGGTCTTTTAAACCCTTTGCCAATTGCAGAATGGAAATGGGACACAGTTTCCATGGATTTTATAACAGGACTACCTAAAACCAAATACCAACATGATTCTGTAATGGTGGTAGTATACACTTTAACCAAAGCTGCCCACTTTATACCAGTGAAATCTACTTTCGGAACAGCTCAAGTAGCAAATGTTTTCTTGAAGAAGATAGTAAGGCTTCATGGAGTTCCCAAAGTAATTGTTTCAGATCGAGATGCTAAGTTTACAGCAGCATTTTGGAAAGGATTGTTTGGAGGGATGGGTACTAAGCTGAATTTTAGTACTGCCTATCACCCTCAAACAGATGGGCAGACAGAAAGGACGAATCAAATTTTGGAGGATATGTTGAGAATGTATGTGATGGATAGACCATCAAAGTGGGAGGAGTATCTGCACTTAGCTGAATTTGCCTATAATAACAGTTACCAATCTTCTATTAAAATGAGTCTGTTTGAGGCACTATATGGAAGGAATTGTCGTACTCCTTTGAGCTAGATTCAACCAGAAGATAAATTAATGCTGGGACCTGATGCCTTACAAGAGATGGAGAGAATTGTTAAACAGATACAAAGAAATATCGAGATAGCACAAGATCGCCAGAAAAGCTATGCTGATAAGAAAAGAGTGCACCGAGAATTCAAAGTGGGGGATCATGTGTATTTGCGCATCAAACCAAAAAAGAGCACACTTTATGCTGGAAGTTGTGAAAAACATTCTCCTAGATATTGTGGGCCTTTTGAAATTTTAGAAAGGGTGGGACCAGTGGCATATAAGCTGGCCTTACCACCCCATGTTAGAGTGCATGATGTGTTTCATATTTCATTACTAAAAAGATATGTGCATGATGCTTCTCACATAGTTGATTGGAATATTGTACAGGTGGAACCAGAAGGGGAGTTTCTGCCAGAACCGCTTCAAATATTGGAGCAGGAAGAAATTGAATTGAGAAACAGAATAGTGGCCAGAGTAAAAGTGCAGTGGAAGCACTTTACTGCTGACGAAGCTACCTGGGAAAAGGAAGCTGAAATGATGGAAAAATATTCGTTTTTGTTTAAATGAACTCTAGTAGTTGAATAACAACACCGAGGACGGTGTTTATTTTCAGAGGGGGAATATGTAACACCCCCAATTTCTGTGTTGAGTTTGAAAAATTAGACATGTGAACTTTAAATTCCTAAGGGGAGTGGACCCCAAAGGATAGGTATGGTGTGAATGTATTTGAATATTTAATTTGAGGAAATAAATAAATTGATTGTGCATTTTGACCAAGATGAGAATTAGAGATCACTTGCCAAATCCATGAGGATGGATAAGGCAACAAATCCCCACAATCTTTCAAAAAATCCTTGAAAGAAATTGATTTAGATTTTGAGGAGGAATCTAAATTATACATGAGAGAACTAATTAGTTGTCTAAGAGGTAAAGAAAAGGCTAAGGAAAATTTGAGGAAAAGAATAAACAAGCTTTAAAAGAGTCCCAAAAATGGGAAGCCTAGGCTAAGCAAAAGGGAAGAAATCATCACCTTGCTAATGCAGGCCCTTAGAATTAGAAACATGCTTTGAAATATGAGAAGCCGACTCTTTTGCTCTAAGAGAGATCGGTGATGCATCTTGAGGAGGTGATCTCAGCCTAGGTGAATCACAGGAGACAAAAAGAGGACTCTAAAAATTTGGGAGGTTAAAGTCATTTACAATTGTGGTATGTTAAGAGAATTCTTGTTATTGGTACATGATAGTATGAATTGGCTACATATAAAATCGAATTTTACTGATATGAGTGATTTTTAGTACTACATTTACTAGAGTCCATCCTAAGGCTTTCACCTTCCAGATTCTGGTTAGTTGTAGAACATAAATCCATAGAGTAGAAACCCCAGAAACTATAAACCAAGGTCGGTTTAAATCTGAAGTTACTTAGTCTCTACAGATAATTAAATATTTTCTTGTTTCATGTAGATACAAGGTGATATTATATGCTCATAGGTATATTAGAAAAATATTGTAGCAGAACTGAGATAAAGAAAGTAAAGACATTAGAATATGGAATCCGACATTCTTCTAGATAAAGAAGTACTTCTACTCTATGGGAGTATTCTAGCATTTATAGCCTTTATGGAGTCTATTGCAATTTAAATTCACCTCTAACCCTTGAAATAAATGGTATGGCTATGGATTAAATCTATGATTAATGAACATCATCAAATGAACTATTGAATACATGTATAGTCATTTAACAAAAATATATATATATATATATATATATATATATATAAATATATATATACATCTATTCCCAAGTGTTAATAACTAGTACCATTAGTACCCTTTTTACCTTGACTACAAAGGAGTTATATACATAAATGCAACATATATAACAAAAAAAAAAGGGAATAGAAATCCGACTTATAGATATATGACCATACACATTGAAAAGGAGACTTAAATACAAATTATATATATGAACCATACATGTAAAAAGGGTGATCAAATTTCAAAACAATTAAGTTACAATGAAATACATATATGATCTTTACAACTAATTGCACTAGCGGAGAGTTAAACTACATTAAGGTGCGTTGATTAAGTAAAATAATATGTCTTTGACCAATGTCAAACGAGCCCTCGGACTGTACCGACAGTTCTAAACCATGGTACGTCGGGGATCGTTTAATGTTCAATGATACGAACAAAGTGAAGGATAAAAAAGATAATACGATGTGTAAGTAGCAGTTCTAACCCTAATTATCACAAGATCACATGGAGATTTCACAGTGAATAAAAACTATTATGAGACAGCGTATACTAGTTAAAGGGCTGTCTATATAAATCACACTGTATATTAAATTTGAGGCAAAGTAGTTGGACTTCTTTGCTATGCAGTAGTATATAGGGTTAAAACACCACCAGCAGTAAACATATCTGATTTCAGAATCTAAATTTCAGTTAACGCACAGAGTTTACCCAAGTGAGAGCCGTGACTCTGTTCATGTCGCCATAACCTGAAACGAAGTCACTCAACATATAACGAGTCTTTCTGGCCACGGCGCCTTTGACCATAGCCGGGCGTGAGCCAATTAATAAACAAAAAAAAAAATATTTAGCTGTAATATAAGTGCGAATAGCTAGCGATATTAGATCTGAACGAAATCACAAACCCGCAAGTTAATGCATCACTCCTGCAGCCGGATGGAGGAATGTAGAGGTTACCTGTAAGTAGACAATTTCTTCCTACCTGCACGTTACATTGGTACTTACAACAGTAAAACCAATAAAAACAGTACGCTGTGTAAAGAGATATGAACGCCTATTTACCTAAATCGAAATGCAAATAAATCTAAGCGGCTCCAAGAATCGAAACAAGAATAAAAGGACAGATTCTTCACATAAAATGCGCGCTGAATGAGGCCGTGACATACCGAGAATTAGCCTGCAACCATTTAGGATTTTATTAGAGCAGGTTAGAAAAAATAAATCGGTGTTTACAATCAAACCAGAGCACCGATTGAAAAAAAAAAAAATGCGAAAAACAATCTAAATCTGAGGAGACACGGTGATCTGTAACAATAAAGGAATAAAAGAGGTCTCCAGATGAAAAGGGAAATAAACACAGCTGAAACCTTACCCTGAACTTCTCTCTGTTTGACAGTAGCCGACACCTCTGCTAAGACCTCGCGTCACTGCACAGGAGGTAATCCAGAAAATAAATCGCAAGCAGGTGAAGAAACCCTGCAGGAAGAAAAAAAAACAAAACACCAGAGAATATAAACAGTAAGCCGAAAACTGATTCGACTTGACCATCCAACACAGGCGAAGTGAGTGGTGAAAGACAACGATTCTCTACTTCAGAAAATGAATGGGAATGGTCGAATGAAGAAATCGGGCCCCAGAGCCTCAATTAAAGGGAGCATGCAACCCTAATTACATTGCCCCAGAAGTCAGTAAATCCCTATATTGATTTAGGAAGCTACGCCACGTCCATAGGCGGGTACCTGGTGAGGTAAGAAGCTACCCCTCGTTTGCACAGAGATAGGGTACAAACCCTAAGCTTAATAAATTTTCCGCGGCACCAAACGGCGCACACAGTACTTGGCGAGATGAATTGACAACTATCCAAACCACCCGTCAAACTCTTGCTGGGTATGGGACGAAATACAAAGACATCTGGT
This sequence comes from Pinus albicaulis, assembly GCA_034641835.2. NCBI lineage: Eukaryota > Viridiplantae > Streptophyta > Pinopsida > Pinales > Pinaceae > Pinus > Pinus albicaulis. The sequence continues at coordinate 943,851,422 of CM076573.1, forward strand.
ACTTTTTCCTCATGAGTGAGGTGCCGTCCCAGTCTGCAACCCATCGAATGCCACAAAACCACACTTCCACGCTAAACCCAGTCGAATACGGTGCGATGTGTGTATTGTGACCAAGAACTGGCATGCCGGTTGCGCCCTCCACGTATGGATCGGCACGGGTATGCACTGGCTCGGAATGCCAAAAATAATAAATCGCAGGACGTGGCAATACCCTTGGAGTTGTTACGCAGACCTGAACCTCTTTTCGTTAAGCGGCTATTGAATAATTATGAACAAACTGCAAGATGATACGTCGTGAACAATCCTGCAAGTAATAGCACGAAAGCCATACCAACACGGTTGCGATTAGGGTTAGAAAAAAAAACTCTGTGGTGGTTGACCTACACGGTATATCGATCTATGTATAAAAATTTGGCAATTATTTGATATGCATGGTATATACATTATATACATGGTCGCTACTCCTAAGTATACATTATACATGGTCGCTACATTATATACATGGTCGGTATAACAAGGCGTATACATGTGTTATGTATTATATATATGTATACATCTATTACATGCTTATATGTTGGAATACTCAAGAATAACACCAAGGGGTATAGTATATATATATATTAGCTATGTATATGGGTGCGCATTAAATTAATATTTATATGTGGCCTATATATATATATATATATATATATATATATATATATATATATATATATATATATATATCTATGTGCACTCAAGAAACATTATCAAGGGTATATATATATATAGATAGAAGTAACATCTGTGTTATATCTATGTTGTATATGTAGGTGCTACACCTATATGAAGGCATAAAAAATAAATTTGAATGAACCTAGGTCTAAACTTATACTATATGGTGTTTCTAATGTGCACAAGGAATATTGAATATTATTAGGAAGGTGGGGAAACATAGATCTTGAGTTTAAATGAGACGGTAGCTGAGTCAAAGCTGTAAAATGTAAACCCCAGATACTCCCCAGATATACGAAAAAAAAAAAAAAAAATCCTCAAACTGGAGATATTACAAATGGTATCGGAGATCAAGTGCAAAAATTGGGCTGTTGTTAATGTGCTCACTGAATTTTAAATATTATTAAAACATTGTAGAGATTGTTTTTTTGTCTTACTAATCAAATGTATGAGTGTGTACAGTGGTGCTAAAATGGCTGAATAGGGAGGAATTTATGTGGATCTGCGTGATGAGTTTGCTACTCCAGATCCCAATGCCCTGGTAATGGCCATGTTGCACAGGATGCAACGAGAATTGGCTGAACTAAGAAGCCATAATGACATGTTGTCATCAGCCAGTAAGGAGTAGGAAAAGCTCATCAGAGAGCTAACTTCCCGGAACAGCCAGGAAGGCGAAGGTTCTGGAAAAAGAAAGATGGATGAGTCTGAGGATTAGGATGCAGCTAGACATCAACATAAGCAGAAAAGAGAATTCTGTGGAGAATTAGAAGATTAAGCTTCCTCCTATGATGGGGAGAAGGAAGAAGAGGCTGAAGTCAGTTGCTTGAACATGATCAAGTATTTGGCATATGAATATATAACTGGTTACACGATTAATTGTATCAAGTATATCATGTTGCTACACTATATGGAAGTGACAAAAATGTAGCACAAGTATCGATGAAAAGACAAGCACTGGGGAAGATTTTCAGATCTAAGTTAAAAGTCGTTGTTTGAATGAACGCACATGATGATAAAGGCTGTTAATTCCATGAACTTAGACTAGGACACTCACTTATTGGATGAGTTTACTACTAAGTTTACTAAGTTAATTATATGTGTCCTACATTAGGCAAAAAGGCAAGTGCAAAGGTTTTTAATTGTCGCCTTCATCAAAGCAGAGAAAATTATTTCGACAACACAAAACAATCGATAAGTCGTTAGAAAAGCAAGATTATGCTATCAACAGTTTAAAGGTAAAGCTGAACAAGGGAAGAGCTGGCTGAACAAGGGTGAGTTCAAAGGTAAAAGACCAAAACCAGCATATCTAAGAAATTTTGGTAGAGATCATCAGCGAAAAAAATTCAATAAACCAAAAGAAAGTCAAACTGCTCAGTCCCAAGTGGCTTCAAAACCAGTAGAAGGGAACAATAAAAAGGAAGGGACAGTCAGAATGAAAGAACCTTTGAAATGTTGGGGCTGTGGAGAACCCCATATGATGAGAGACTGCCCCCATAGAAATATTCATATGATCAGCAGAGAGCGGGAAGCAACAACAGTAAATGACATAGCCAGAAATATACCAACTATCAGTGTAGCATTGGAAAATCGGCAAGCAGAACATCAAGCAACCATGGTGGAAATGGAGGGTAAGATTTTTGACCTACCTATTACTGTTTTGATTGATCCAGGTGCTTCTTTGAGTTACATTAGTCCTGGAATTGTAGAAAAACGTAAAATTAAACCTGAAAAATTTCAGCAGTCATGGTTGGTACAGCTGGACACTGGAACTAAGAGAAAAGTCACACATAAATTTCCCAAAACCGCAATACAATTAAATGGCTTTACAACAGAAGTAAATTTGAACATATTGTCATTAGGATCCTATGATCTGCTGATAGGAATGGATTGGCTGGAAAAGAAAAAAGCTCTGATGAACTGCTGGGATAAAACCCTGCATTGTGTGGATGAAGAAGGGAAACCTTTTACACTAAAAGGGAAACCAAAATCCATTTTAGTAAGACAAATATCAGCCTTACAATTAAAAATAACAGCTCGAAAAGGATACCAAGTCTATGCGGTACATGTGGAAGAAGTAGAACAGAGGACGGAAGAAAATCTGTTGAATGAGTTACCGGTGGTAAGGGAATTTAAAGAAGTTTTCCCAGATGAGATTCCTCATCTCCCTCCCAAAAGAGAAATTGATTTCTCCATAGATTTGGTGCCCGGAGCTACACCAGTTTCCCGAGCCCCCTATCGGATGAGTCCGCCAGAACTTATGGAGCTGAAGATGCAGCTGCAAGAATTACTGGATAAAGGTTACATTAGACCAAGTGTGTCTCCGTGGGGAGCACCTATTTTATTTGTTAAAAAGAAGGATGGAACTTTTAGGATGTGCATTGATTATCGTCAACTGAACAAGTTGACTATTAAGAATAGATATCCACTTCCTAGAATTGATGATATTTTTGATCAAGTGAGAGGGGCCTCAGTTTTTTCAAAGATTGACATAAGAACTGGGTATCACCAATTTAATCAAGAGAAGACATTAGCAAACAAACTTTCCAACCCTGTAGATGGGACACTACGAATTTGTAGTCCTACCTTTTGTCCACAAATGCCCCTGCCACATTTATGTGCCTGATGAACAGTGTGTTGAATAAGTATTTGGATAAATTTTTTCTTGTGTTCATAGATGATATCTTAGTTTACTCCAAAAATGAGGACGAACATAAGGAACATCTGAGAATAGTGTTACACACTTTAAAAGAAAACCAGCTATATGCCAAGTTCAACAAATGTGAATTTTATAAAGATAAAATTCAATATTTGGGTCATATTATTTATGAAAAAGGGCTTGCAGTTGACCCTGAAAAGATAAAAGCAATTAAGGAATGGCCAGTCCCAACTAATGTCTCAGCAGTAAGGTCATTCATGGGGATGGTAGGCTACTATCGTAGATTTGTGGAGAAATTTTCTGCTATAGCACATCCCATCACTTCATTGCAAAGAAAGGGTGTCAAGTTTGTGTGGACTAAAAAATGTCAACATAGTTTCGAGTAGTTAAAAAAAAAACTTATTTCAGCCCCTATATTAAAAATTGTTGATCCTGATAAAGAGTTTGTTGTATGTACAGATGCTTGCAGAGAAGGGCTGGGAGGAGTCTCAAGGTGGAAAATTCAGCATGTATTATGAATCTAGGAAATCAAATACATGAAGAGAATTGGTAGTGCATAAGATTTGGAATTTGCACCAAGATCCATGCTCTGAAAATGTGGCGGCACTATCTTCTTGGGAAAAAGTTCACATTGATGACTGATCATATTAGCCTCAAATACTTCTTTTCCCAAACTGACCTGAACGCAAGACAAGCCAGATGGCTATCCTTTTTAAGTGAATTCGATATGGACATAAAACATATCAAGGGAAAAGAAAATAAAGTTGTTGATGCTTTAAGTAGAAATGCTTGTCATGATTTAAACAGCATTGGGAGTAGTGCCCAGATGGAGGTAGAGGAATTCGTGAGAAAAGCAGCAAATCAGGATCCCAACTATGAAACACTCTTGGTGAAACTACAGAAAAGGGATAAAACTGATTTCACTCAGAATAAAAAAGGGCTACTATATTACAAAAATAGGTTGTATATTCCAAATGTAGAGTCATTAAAAAGAGAAATTTTGGATGAATATCACAAACAGCCTTATGCAGGACATCCAGGATACCAAAAGATGTTAACAGCCTTGAAGAAGAAGTTGTTCTGGCCAGGAATGAAGAGAGATGTGGCAAAATATCTAAGTAGGTGTATGGAATGTCAACTAGTCAAAGTTGAGCATCAACATCCAGCAGGTCTTTTAAACCCTTTGCCAATTGCAGAATGGAAATGGGACACGGTCTCCATGGATTTTATAACAGGGTTACCCAAAACTAAATATCAACATGATTCTGTGATGGTAGTAGTAGACACTCTCACCAAAGCTGCCCACTTTATACCAGTGAAGTCTACCTTTGGGACAGCTCAAGTAGCAAATGTTTTCCTGAAGGAGATAGTAAGGCTTCATGGAGTTCCCAAGGTAATTGTTTCAGACCGAGATGCTAAGTTTACAACAGCGTTTTGGAAAGGATTGTTTGGAGGGATGGGTACTAAGCTGAATTTTAGTACTGCCTATCACCCTCAAACTGACGGGCAAACAAAAAGGACTAATCAAATTTTGGAGGATATGTTGAGAATGTATGTGATGGATAGGCCATCAAAGTGGGAAGAGTATCTGCATTTAGCTGAATTTGCCTATAATAACAGCTACCAATCTTCTATTAAAATGAGTCCGTTTGAGGCACTATATGGAAGAAAGTGTCGTACTCCTTTGAGCTGGAGCCAACCAGAAGATAAATTAATGTTGGGACCTGATGCCTTACAAGAGATGGAGAGAATTGTTAAACAGATACAAAGAAATATCAAGATAGCACAAGATCGCCAGAAAAGCTATGCTGATAAGAAAAGAGTGCACCGAGAATTCAAAGTGGGGGAGCATGTGTATTTGCGCATCAAACCCAAAAAGAGCACACTTTATGCTGGAAGTTGTGCAAAACTTGCTCCTAGATATTGTGGGCCTTTTGAAATTTTAGAAAGGGTGGGACCAGTGGCATATAAGCTGGCCCTACCACCCCATGTTAGAGTGCATGATGTGTTTCATATTTCATTACTAAAAAGATATGTGCATGATGATTCTCACATAGTTGATTGGAATGTTGTACAGGTGGAACCAGAAGAGGAGTTTCTGCCAGAACCGCTTCAAATATTGGAGCGGGAAGAAATTGAATTGAGAAACAGAACAGTGGCCAGAGTAAAAGTGCAGTGGAAGCACTTTACTACTGACGACGCTACCTGGGAAAAGGAAGCTGAAATGATGGAGAAATATCCGTTTTTGTTTAAATAAAATCTAGTAGTTGAATAACAACACCGAGGACGGTGTTTATTTTCAGAGGGGGAATATGTAACACCCCCAATTTCTGTGTTGAAATTGAAAAATTAGACATGTGAACTTTAAGTCCTAAGGGGAGTGGACCCCAAAGGATAAGTATGGTGTGAATGTATTTGAATATTTAATTTGAAGAAATAAATAAATTGATTGTGCATTTTGACCAAGATGAGAATTAGAGATCACTTGCCAAATCCATGAGGATGGATAAGGCAACAAATCCCCACAATCTTTCAAAAATCCGTGAAAGAAATTAATTTAGATTCTGAGGAGGAATCTAAATTTCCTCAATGAAGAGGAATTATTTGGGAAGAGGTAAAGAAAAGCTGGAAAAGCTGAGGAAAAGCATAAAACATCTTTAAAGAGTCCCAAAAATGGAAAGCCTAGGCTAAACAGGAAAGAAAGCATCCTGCTATTCTGGACGCAGAATTAGAAACATGCTTTGGGGAAATATGAGCTTAAATAAGCTGCTCCTAAGAAGATCAGAGGTTGGTCTGTCTTGGGAGGTGATCTCAGCTCGGGGGTGAGTCCTGGGAGACAAAGAGGACTCTAAGGCTGGGAGGTTGGTCATTTGCAATTGTGGTATGTTCTGAAATTCTTGTTATTCTATTTTATGATAGTATGAATTGGCTACATATAAAATCAAATTTTACTGATATGAGTGATTTTTAGTACTACATTTACCAGAGTCCATCCTAAGGCTTACACCTTCCAGATTCTGGCTAGTTGTAGAACATAAATCCATAGAGTAGAAACCTCAGAAACTCTAAACCAAGATCAGTTTAAATCTGAAGTTACTTAGTCTCTACAGATAATTAAATATTTTCTTGTTTCATGTAAATCCAAAGTGATATTATATGCTCATAGGTATATTAGAAAAATATTGTAGCAGAACGGAGGTAAAGAGAGTAAAGACATTAAAAATATGGAATACGACATTCATATATATAAAGAGGTACTTCTACTCTATGGGAGTATTCTAGCATTTCTACCCTTTATGGAGTCTATTGAAATTTAAATCCACCTTTAAACAATGAAATAAATTATTATGGTTATGGATGAAATCTATGCTCTATGTATATCACCAAATGCACTATCGAATACATGTATAGGCAATTAAAAAAGAATATATATATATATATATATATATATATATACCTATATTACCAAGTGTCAATAACTAGCACAATTAGAACCCTTTTAACCTTAACTACAAAGGAGCTATATACATAAATGAAACATATATGACCAAAAAGGGAAATAGGAATCCGAATTATAGATATATAACCATACACGTTGAAAAGGAGACTTAAATATGAATTATATATATGAACCATACATGTAAAAAGGGTGATCAAATTTCAAAACAATTAAGTTACAATGAAATACATATATGATCTTTACAACTAATTGCACTAGCGGAGAGTTAAACTACATTAAGGTGCGTTGATTAAGTAAAATAATATGTCTTTGACCGATGTCAAACGAGCCCTCGGACTGTACCGACAGTTCTAAACCACGGTACGTTGGGGATCGTTTAATGTTCAATGATACGAACAGAGTGAAGGATAAAAATGATCATACGATGTGTAAGTAGAAGTTCTAACCCTAATTATCACGAGATCACGTGGAGATTTCACAGTTAATAAAAACTATTATGAGTCAGCGTATACTGGTTAAAGGGTTGTCTATATAAATCACACTGTATATTAAATTCGAGGCAAAGTAGTTGGACTTCTTTGCTATGCAGTAGTATATAGGGTTAAAACACCACCAGCAGTAAACATATCTGATTTCAGAATCTAAATTTCAGTTAACGCACAGAGTTTACCCAAGTGAGAGTCGTGACTCTGTTCATGTCGCCATAACGCGAAACGAAGTCACTCAACATATAACGAGTCTGTCTGGCCACGGCGCCTTTGACCATAGCCGGGCGTGAGCCAATTAATAAACAAAAAAAAAAAATTTAGCCGTAATATAAGTGCGAATAGCTAGCGATATTAGATCTGAACGAAATCACAAACCCGCAAGTTAATGCATCACTCCTGCAGCCGGATGGAGGAATGTAGAGGTTACCTGTAAGTAGAAAATTTCTTCCTACCTGCGCGTTACATTGGTACTTACAACAGTAAAACCAATAAAAATAGTACGCTGTGTAAAGAGCTATGAACGCCTATTTACCTAAATTGAAATGCAAATAAATCTAAGCGGCTCCAAGAGTCGAAACAAGAATAAAAGGACAGATTATTCACATAAAACGCGGGCTGAATGAGGCCGTGACATACCGAGAATTAGCCTGCAACCATTTAGGATTTTATTAGAGTAGGTTAGAAAAAAAAAATCTGTGTTTACAATCAAACCAGAGCATCGATTGAAAATTTTTTTTTTGAAAAATAATCTAAATTTGAGGAGACACGGTGATCTGTAACAACAAAGGAATAAAAGAGGTCTCCGGATGAAAAGGGAAATAAACACAGCTGAAACCTTACGCTGAACTTCTCTCTGTTTGACGGTAGCCGACACCTCTGTTAAGACCCCGCGTCACTGCACAGGAGGTAATCTAGAAAATAAATCGCAAGCAGGTGAAGAAACCCTGCAGGAAGAAAAAAAAACAAAACACCAGAGAATATAAACAGTAAGCCGAAAACTGATTCGACTTGACCATCCAACACAGGCGAAGTGAGTGGTGAAAGACAACGATTATCTACTTCAGAAAATGAATGGGAATGGTCGAATGAAGAAATCGGGCCCCAGAGCCTCAATTAAAGGGAGCCTGCAACCCTAATTACACTGCCCCAGAAGTTAGTAAATCCCTATATTGATTTAGGAAGCTCCGCCACGTCCATAGGCGGGTACCCGGTGAGGTAAGAAGCTACCCCTCGTTTGCACAGAGATAGGGTACAAACCCTAAGCTTAATAAATTTTCCGCGACACCAAACAGCGCACACAGTACTTGGCCAGATGAATTGACAACTATCAAAACCACCCGTCAAACTCTTGCTGGGTATGGGACGAAATACAGAGACAGCTGGTACTATTTCCTCATGAGTGAGGCGCTGTCCCAGTCTGCAACCCATCGAATGCCACAAAACCACACTTCCACGCTAAACCTAGTCGAATACGGTGCGATGCGTGTATTGTGACCAAGAACTGGCACGCCGGTTGCGCCCTCCACGTATGGATCGGCATGGGTATACACTGGCTCGGAATGCCAAAAATAATAAATCGCAGGACGTGGCAATACCCTTGGAGTTGTTACGCAGACCTAAACCTCCTTTCGTTAAGCGGCTATTGAATAATTATGAACAGACTGCAAGATGATACGCCGTGAATAATCTTGCAAGTAATAGCACGCAAGCCATACCAACACGGTTGCGATTAGGGTTAGAAAAAAAAACTCTGTGGTGGTTGACCTACACGCTATATCGATCTATGTATAAAAATTTGGGAATTATTTGATATGCGTGGTATATACATTATATACATGGTCGCTACTCCTAAGTATACATTATACATGGTCGCTACATTATATACATGGTCGGTATAACAAGGCGTATACATGTGTTATGTATTATATATATGTATACATCTATTACATGCTTATATGTGGGAATACTCAAGAATAACACCAAGGGGTATAGTATATATATATATATGAGCTATGTATATGGGTGCGCATTAAATTAATATTTATATGTGGCCTATATATATATATATCTATGTGCACTCAAGAAACATTATCAAGGGTATATATATATATATATATATAGAAGTAACATCTGTGTTATATCTATAAGTGGCATATGTAGGTATGACTTATATGAAGGTATAAAAAAAAAAAAAATTGAATGAACCTAGGGTCTAAACTTATACTATATGGTGTTTAATGTGCACAAGGAATATTGAATATTATTAGGAAGGTGTGGTGAAACAGAGATCTTGAGTTTAAATGAGACACTAGCGGAGTCGAAGCAAAATGGAACCCCAGTATATACGAAAAAAAAAAAAAAAATTTCCTTAAACTGGAGGTGTTACAATCAAGGGGTCCAAGGGGGGGCAACGATGACCTTTTCAGGCCCCCCTGGTAGGGGGGTTTCAGAGGAAGCGCCCTCGAAGCTCAAAACATATGTAAAATTTCCCTGTAAAATATTTTAATTTCATAGTCAATCTAGGTTGTTCATTTGGCAGATGATTTGACAGTATAAGTGACGTTTAATTCAAGGATTTTTTCCCTAGAAGGAAACCCCTCTGTTGTATGAGGGTATTGTATTGTGTGTATAATATTGGCGAGAAATAGCAAGGTGGACGGTGTGAGAGAGAAGAGGTTATTACCGTGGATTAGTTGTAGGTTGCGTCTCTTCATTTTGCTAGATAATAAAAAAGAAGGACTAGTTGTTTCCGTGGACATAGCGAAGTTGGGCGAACCACATTTTTTGTGTCTCTCTTGTTTTATATGTTATTTATGTGTTTGTGTTTCCACATATTTTATGTGTTCCAATGCTCTATAATATATAATTTTCTAACACAGATTATAATCTATCATCCCATAAAACAAATATCCTCAAATAATAAGATATATTTCAGAGTCTCACAAATCAAAGAAAAACTTTATCTCAAATTAAACACAAGATAAACACTATGCTAAAATAAAGACTACATAAAGTTTTCATAATAAAAATTTCTAACTCCATTTCAACCTATTGTGACCAGCAACAACCCCCCTTTTTATTTAATATTAGTAATAATACTAAATAAATGAGGACCCTTAGTTAAAATATCCAAAAAATCAATTAGGATTTGTTTGCCTTTTCAAATAAAACTTTCTATCATAAACCTAATCCCTTAGAAAGAATATCAAGAAACACTTAAGTTTATGATAGATTATAATAAAATTACTCTTTAAACAAGATAGCGCATCCATAACAAAAATGGTATATGTCTTTTATAAAACGCATTGGTCGCAGATCGCATAGCGCAGAAAATAGAAATGATTAATGAATATCTTTCGCACTCTTTTCAATTGTGCGCTTTTGCGATTTTGCGATATGCACTTTTGCGATTTTGCGATATGCGCTTTTGCGATTTTGCGATATGCGCTTTTGCGCTATTGCACAATTTCCACTTTTGCGCTATTTTCATAACTGCGATGACTTCATTTTGCGATATTGCGACATTGCGATATTGCGATATTGCGCAGCAAATCGCAGATCGCAATGTCGCAGATTCACGTAGGCGCACTATCCCAAGGCAATCTTCCCATATGTCAAATCTGTTATGCACTTTAATGATTAAATTAAATGATTGGATTGATTATTAATGGCAAATGAGATTGTGTTTGGATTGAAAGTCGTTTCACAATTAAAATATTATATTTCATTCGCTTTCACATTTGTAATAGTCTCATCACCTTTCTTATTCCATTACTCTCATTTACTCGTAAAACGCAAGCACGAAGGAGCAAACGTCTATACAAAGCTTTCGCTAAACACTATGGGTAAAAAGGAGAAAAGCTCGAGTTCTAAAAACAAAGAAATGGCTTCGCTATATGTAGACACCGCCTGTAATAAGGATGCCGGTATATCGACTTGGGAAGGAATGTATAATCTATTAGAAGATGAAAACCCTGTGGTGATAAAAGTTGTAGCTACAGCAGGTTCCAAGGATACGTCTGAAGCAACCCTTAGAGACTTGGCTTGCTCATTTTTGCATAGAATAGCAGCAAGGCCAAGGATTCTCCCATATATAGACATGGTGAGATGGGTGCTGGATAGCACAGATATTTCAGACAGACAATTCAGAAATCCATCTGAAGAGCTAATCGGGTCATTCACCATAGAAGATCTGAGATTAATGTATAAGTTGCCAGAACCTCAGGTGACTTTCAACAAACAATTCATGGAAGATTTTGCCAAAGAACATGAAAATTTGGCAGAATGCACAAAGGAGTGGACCAAAAGAAGTGAACCATTGAAGAAAAACAAACAAGGTATGTACAGCACGGGTTCACTTACCTCTCCTTATTGTTTTACTGCTGCCATGTTATGCAGGCTTTTTGGAAAGCCTGACATAAATATGATCTTACCCGAATGGCTTCCTTTGTTGAATGTGGCTGTTAATTCTACAATTATAGACTGGGACAAAATCCTATCCGATAATTTTACCACTTCTATTTTTCACTACCGGTCTAAACGAAATGTTTCTCAACGGGTTTATCCGCCTTTTTATTTATTTGCTTATGTCATGGACGCCATCTGCTATGTCTCTAAATTCCCTGTGATGGGCTGGAAATGGACTATCCACGATCCTTTGCCCATTCATGTGTACCATAAATAACTATGGGAGTCTAATTTTGTTCCCCAGTTTTACCAAATTTGTCATGGAATAATGCTGCCATTGTACAGAACATTGTATAATAAGGATGCCCCAAGGTTACCCTCAGAAACAGAGGTTGATATTCTCCTTGTCGCGAGATGGTTTGGAGAAGAATTGTTCACTTATATTAGGGTTTTTGGAAGTTATGCTTCTCCCCATGTGTTACCCCTATATGTTCCAGATAGACTTGTAGCTCGGGAAATTGCTTATCAGACCTGTGGCCAGGGAGGTATAAAAAAAGATTTAAAAGAGAAGAAAAAGGGCATTTGGCCACAATTTCCCATAAAATGTGGAACATTTTCACTGTTTGATATTGGTCATGCATTTCAAGAGATAGGAAACATTACATGCCTACAGCTGTTCAAATTTTCGAGAAGGTTATTCGACTCAAATGATATTGTTAAGAATTTTACCAATGCAATCAAAGTAAGGGAATTTTCCGAGGAACAGGATCTTTTTGATGATATGTTCCAAGCAAGAAATTCATTCAAAGAAGTTTTGAATTCAGCTCAAGTGCAACTATCTCCAGAGGAATTTCAGGAATTCAAGCTTTACAGAGAAAGAAGACTAATTCCTATTCCTTTGGATAATCTACGCTTAGAGCTCGCAAGAGAGCAAACTCCTAGTGTTAGTCTTGACGATAGTTCAAGTACAGGTAAATCTAAATCAAAATCTGACAGAGATTCTGAACATTCCAATAAGTCTAATGAAAAGGAAGATAAAATGAAAGAATCCATTAAAGATTCTGCACAATCAAAAGAACTTACTCAACAGCAAATTTTGACTTCTCAACAGACGAATCCTCCTCCAACCAATGTACAACAACAGCCAGTCACCATTGAATTAGACAAAGAATGGGAAACCTTTAATGAATTGATTAATGTAGAAGGACAGAATGTACAGACCCCTGTCCAGACAACCAAAGTTTTGAATACAGAACAAGAACCACAGTCACAGTGACAGAGCACATACCAATCACACCCTCCTCTGAAATTGTACTTAATGTATAGGACATTCCTCCTCTGGATGTATTCTACAACCCAAAATACAAAGTAGTAGTAAAGAGACAGAGGAAAAAGAGAAAAATAGAAAGTGCAATTGCTATTGAAGCAGAACAAGTAGATGTTTTGTGGAAAGATCCTGCCACAGAGCCTACTCATAATCTCACTAAGTTATCTCAAATAACAGGAGCTTATGCTTCTGCAACAATTGATAAAGCAGTTGAGATACAACTTTTGTTGGATGAAAAAGAAGAACATGTAAAAGCTCTGCAACAGCAATTGCAACAGGTACAGGCCAATAAGGAAGCACAATTGAAACTTGAAGAGTTACAACAACAACTTCAAGAAATGCAAATAAGACATCAAAAAAGCTTGGCTGATAAAGACAAACAAATACTGATTATCCAAGATCAGCATAAAGATGATCCTAAGCTTCCAAAATTCATTTCAGAAACCATCTCTTTGAACAATCAACTACTGCAACAAGAGGAATTTTTCTGCCAAAAAATGTTGCAATGGAATTCTTTGTGCCAAGAGAGCGATAAAATCACAAATCATGTCGTAGATTTACGAAATGATTATGATTTGATTAATGAAAAAATCAATGATTATCTGGCATGGAAAAAGACAGAAGAAGGCAGAAAAGCTGGTGCACCCATCGTTAATGAAAACCATAAAGAAATATTGTTCAATAACTGGGATGCACAAATCAGAAGGGCAGAAAAGGCAGCAGAGGAGGCGGCTACAGCGAAAAACACTCTCACTGATTGTGTAAATGACAATTTATACAAAGCTAATTTGATCCCAGAAACTGTTCCAGGATATCTCCCATAGGCAAATCAACTGCAAACAGAATGGAGGCAAAAGGCAGAAGAAAGAGAAAAATCCATCCAAGGGCTGACAAGATTGAATTGGGACTCATACTGGATGTACTTGGTGAAGCCACACAGTCAGCACAGTGCGCTCAATTGTATCATCAATGCTATAGAGAAGATTGCTCCTACGCTTGCCGACTCTGTCTTTTCAGGACAATTGAATTCTGAAGTCGGTCAACCGCATCTTCTCAAAACTATGCTAGATGCCTGCAAGTTTAAAGATCAAATTCATAGATAGATAGATTTAGTTTTAATTTCACTGTATTTTAGCCTAGGAAAAGGACGGTCATTGAACCGAATCCTTAATTTTTGTAATAAACTATTTTTAGATTTAGCTTAGTATTTAAACCCCTCTCATGCATTTAGAGAAGGGTCCTGGATCTTAATATTTTTGGACTTGGAGATTGCATTTCTGTACTCCATTGTCTTATATATTTTTAAAAAAGGATCACATCTGGTGATTTTCATGCGAAATTATCTTTGAAGTGTTGCATTTCTGTACCTTGGAATTTGATTTTGCATCATAGTTACTGGATAGAGTATCAGATTGCATCTGAAAGTCATCAAGATGAACAAGGTATTTCTATCTATTTACTGTTGATTTCTTTTGTCTTATGATATTCATTTTAAAATTGCTATCATTTATATGTATATTTGTTTTCACAACACTTCCTTTTATATATCATTTCTGAGTATAATTGAAACGTTATTTTTCATAATTACATGTAGATGGTATACAATGATGAATGCAATATGCTAATAAAACTCTGTTTAATTTCTTAAACATAGTTATCTTTATTTGTTTCTGCACATTTCAATTTAATTAATAATACATTTTCATGGTTATTGTTGAATTGGAACAATCTTAAGTTGTATTCACATATAATTACCCGGGTTAGTATTAGAATTTCTTTACCAGTATTTAGTTTAGATTAGATAGTTTTATTTTAGATAATTTAGTCCCATTTCCACCCATCCAATCCAATCCATTTAGTTACAAGGAAACTGGTCCTTTAAATCCAGTCGGAGCCACCATACCAAACGGAAAATGAGCTGTCTTAAGGTCCCGACCGGGTGGTTTTCCCCGATGTTTGAAGCAGAGATTTTCTAGGCTTCAACACAACCATAAACAATAAATTAACTATATATTTTTAATTTTTCATTCACAATGATTTAAAATGATATATATAACTGTTAGAACAACATCAAAAAAATATTTTCAATAAAATTTAAAAATAGAAATAACAACAAACTTTTAACTTACATTAATATATATAAAATAAGAAATAAACTTTTAACTTATTTATTTTTTATGAAATAAGAGGTTTTAGTTAAAAAATAAAAATAAAAAAAATACAACCCTCCTTTTCAAAAAAATGTAATGCATCTAAGTGGAAACCAAAAAATCAAGATCGATGGCTGATAAAAAAAATCTCCGAATGTACCTCTACAATTGATCTACATTTGATATCAATGTTTTTAGTACTAGTATTGTAATGTTAATTCGTAAAGCTATGTTTTGTCCTTACCGGAGCAATAAATGTTCAAAATCACACCTAGTCTCAAAAACATGACAGTAATGTGAAATAAAACCAATTTAATTCTCAGAAGTATATCTCCATTTACCATAACTTTAATCACTATCTAAAAATTAACAGCATACCCAGCTATCTTATAACTGCAAAGATATGGTAACCATTTGAGGTCATTCTCTAGTGTTAAACGTTTGGTAATTACATTGTTCAACTATTAATTGAAATGCGTTGAGAAGAAATGCAATTAGATAAGTCTCAAATGATTATTACAGAATCCATGAAGATCTATGATCTAGATGAAATTTCAAAATATAGAAACACAAAATAATCCGGAAATCGAACCCCACTTAAAGAATCCTAAATTATATTTTTGAAAACCAACATGTAACATCATCAACATCATATATAGGTGGTTGTATTACTAAAACTCTATAGGAAAAAATATATAGAACTAATCTAAAATATTGTGAGGGACAAAGAGAACTATAATATTGTGAGGAACAAAGAGAACACTACAAGCCACATAAAGTTTCGATAAAATGGAAAGAAAGCTTCAAGAAAATGAAAAGGTAAAGAAGCTTGCCCTTCATATCTATGTTCACATCTAGGTTCGGTTTCATTGAAGAAGGGTCAAAGAGGATGCGTTTGGAAGACTAAATAAAATACAAATGACTCTAGCTTCCACATTGAACTTCATTATCTCTACCACGAAAAGGAATGTATATGCCGATAGTTTTTTCCAATCTAGCCCTTTCCACTGGCAATTTATAACTATTATGTCTCAGTAAGAAGATCCACTGCCATCATTTTACATGGAACATTCACTTATTCTCGAATCGATTCATTCAATTATCGTTAACGTATAGTTTTGGGTTTGTGTCATTACAACTAGTCACCCATAGAAAGGCTTAGGAAGTCATTTTTGTGCATCCAACCTAAAATTTTCCAATTCTTCTACTACAAACTCAAAGATACACTTTTCAATCATCCCCTCAACATGTCATGTATTTTTAATTAAAGATAGAGAAATGGACAATTCTCAAGTGACGATGACTTAACGTAAGAGTACTTTATCACAAGCCACTTCTACATTCATCAACAACAAAGAACATACATTTCAGGAATTACAAATTTATTGAGGAGTTGGAAAAACTTCCTCAAAAATAGGATATACATCCTAAATAAACCTCACAACTTTAGGGAAACAACAAAAGCACAAAAAAAATAATACATTATAGAATAATCTATATTTCTCCATTAATTCCAGGTTCCTGCCTTAATGGAGAAATGGATCAAATAATAACATAGAAAACATAACCTCTGGTTTGAGTCTCAGTGAGGCTTATAATTTGACCATAATGATTTCATTTTTACTTTTCCTACTATTAAATAATGATACTTCTTCCTTAATTTCTTGAAATTCATGATGTAATTCAGTTGTGGTCTTCTCATTTTCTGTAGTAGATCGTAAGGTCTTTGAGTCCATAATTTTTCTTCAATATTTGCAAATAGTTCAATGCATATATAAGTGGGTTTTTGTGCTTTATCATTACATTATTCAATACCCTATTTGGTAGATTGCTGCCACATTAGCTTATAATAAAATTTGATCTCTTCTGGACTCATGAACCTCTTCATTTTCTTAATTTTTCATTTACTCTTCGACATTCACTGATTCTTCATATGTAATTGTCAAATTTTTCATGTTTTATCAAGACATGGTCTTTCGATCCATTCTTTAATAAATCGTATCTCTTCTTCAACATTTGTTATTTTTTCATTGTCGGTGCTAATATATACACACTGAACTTTTCCACTTAACAAATCATTTATTAGTTTCTTCTCCTACAACATTTGTAATCAAAATTCAGTTAAAAAATTATGATCATCGTATAGTGATTCATAAGTTATAGAAAATTCATCATCAAATATTGAATCACAATTAATTTCCTTACTATCATATGCTACTTTACTGTCAGCAACAAGAATACTTTCAACGACACCTTCACCTTCAGTTATTTCATTGGATTCCATTTTGGGCTGGTTTAAATCTTGATTTGGCATTTCATATGCTAGCTCTTCCATATGATACATTCTCCTGACTTGTTTAAATTCTCTTGAAAATTGTTTTATTTTACTTTTATTACCCATAATATCCTCCTCCTTTCAATGATGCATCATATGAATAGGCGAAACAAGCATAAAATTGGACTAGCCTCATAAAAATCGTCTCTCTATAACAATGAAAGCACAAGGCATTTCACATCCAACAAATACGCTTCAGAAGGAACACCTCCATTCCATCACATTTGAGCAATAAGAAGCCACATCTTCACAAAACATGAATTTGCAGTCGACAGAAAAAAAACACAAGAAAAGCGTTCACGAGGCTACTCAACGCACCCTTTCAATCTTAATATTCAGATCTGAAATAGCACCAACAATTTTGACATTGAATTCGAACTCTCAAATTAAGTTCACATGACTATAATATAAAAAATAGATGGTTTCACCTTCATGCAAAACCAAGGTTAAGAGCTAAACAAAGACATCAACAATTCTCACATAGAATTTGAACTATCACATGAGGCTCATGTGCAACAGACTCTCATAATAACTCTTAAAAAATGACGCTAGACCTGTCTGCTCACCGCAAGAAAAAAATCTAATTAAATCACCTCTAGATTATCTTGCTCAGAACACATTTTACTCTTGTTGTCTCCTTCCTCATATATAATCTATACAAAAATTTAATGAAACAACGCCTCCCAGAATTCTCCCAATAATGCTTTCTACAACAGCTTCTTCAAATCATACATTCATGCAAACTCATTCACCTCTCCTAATAGAAACAAATAGATGAAAAAATCAACCTCTACGGAAACTCACCCATCTCTCACTTGACACACTACACAAACATCAACTCTCGAGTGTCTATATCATCTCTCCAGTGTATAAATCAACTCTCCAGTGTACAGATAAGCTCAAGCATAAGAGGACAATCAACCAAGCCTATGTGTCATTCCCAACAACACTTAACACTCAACCAATTAGACCACAACCTGATCTCAAATCTTGCGCTCTAATACCAATTTGCAATTAAGGATAAAAAATTATGACATAAATGGACAACTCTCAAGTGAGGCTCAATCAACATGAGAGCGCTTGCTCATAGGCTACTTCTATATTCATCAACAAGAAATCACATACATTTAAGGAATTACAAATCTGTTGAGGGGTTGGAACAACTTCTTCATAAATAGGATTTACATCCTAAATAAACCACACAACAATCACAAAAAAACATCTAATAATAATCCATTATAGAATAATCTATATTTTTCCATTCATTCCAAGTTCATGCTCTAAGACATATGGATAGTTTGAAATAATACTATTTTAGCTAAAAATACACTGTAGACTTCTTAAAAATAAATAGAATTGAAAACAAGTTTTTTTAAGTGACTATATTTATGATAACATTTTTGAAATAAACTTGGAATTTTTAATAGTAATCATTACATTCAATCCTCACAATCCCCCAATTTAATGTTTGGGTAAATCGTATAATTCTCACCATCCTCAAAATATCAAAAATCAATATTAAAATTTAATAATTAAAATAATAATTTTAATTCAAGCCAATTAAAATAATAATTTTAATTCAAACCTCCCAATTTAAAGTTTGGGTAAATCTTATAATGCTCTCAATCCTCAAAATAATCAAAGAAATAATATTTTTGTTTCTTCATTTATTAAAATTTAATAATTAAAATAATAATTTTAATTCATTTAGAATTTTTTTTTTAAATATTTAAGATATATTAAAATTAAATTATGAAGAAATTTTAATTATGATTTAAATTTTAAACCTCAAAAATCATATTAAAAAATGGTTTATTCCTAATTTATCTTACTTTAATTATTTCTTTATGTAATGATTATATGCAAAGAAAACTTATACTAATTTTAAAGCAATTGTAACTTAATTTGAATAATGACTACTACAGATTGCAAGATAAACTATAAACATTTTATTACAAAATATTTAATACTTTATATTTGAGTACACACTATGCAATGTAAAATAACTTTAAACAAATAGGATATACACCCAAGCTCTCTACACATTGATATAAACCCTAATATATAACACATTATTTCTTCTTCAATTATATTTCTCTTAATTTAATTTTAATAACAAGATAAAATGTATTATATGTAATAAACACCCCTTTACAAAGTATTTATCACTATATATATATTAGACTATATATCATCATATCTTAAAAAAAAACTTTAATTGGAAAGATATACACCTCAATTTACAACACATTAAATCATATTGATATGCTCCACAACATACAACACATTAAACTATCTTATTTCAATTACACTTTTATTCAAAGATTATAAAAACAGAAAATTTTCACTCCTTCCAAAACAATTTAATTTTAATAGTGACCACTGTGTTACAATAAACACTTCATTATAAAATATTTAATATTCTATATATTAAAGTATACACCATCATATCTAAAATAACTTTAATTGGAAATATACATACCTCTACCTACAACACATTAAATAATATTAACTCCAATCTCTGACACAATAAGTATCCAATTTTAATTACTATGTCGAGAAAATTCATGCAATCCAAAAAAAAAAGAAACAATTTAACTTGACTCATGATGCCTCTCTAATGTAGTATTAATAGTAAACATTCTACCACGAAATATTTAATTCTCTATATATTCTAAATATAAAACATGAAATATACAATAACTTTAAATAAAAATATATAGACCTCAACCTATAACAAATTAAATAATATTAATATGCAATACAAACTACAACATACTAAATGTTAACCCATTGATGTACATCACATCTTACAACACGTTAAATACTATTTACTCCACTTATGTTTTTTACATAAAGTAACAGAAATCTATCACAAAATATTAATATTCTATATATTCTAAATATACAATATCAAATCTACAATAATTTTAAATGAAAAGATATACCTAAACCTGAAAAAAATGATATTAATATGCAATACAAACTACAACACAATAAATTCTAACCCATTGATTTTTATCACATCCAATAACACATAAAATGCTATTTATTCTACTTTGTGTTACTTATAAAAAGTAACATAATGAAAATTCTACACATCACTTTATTTATAAAAAGTGACATAAATGTTTAGTAAAATTTCTACATATTTATAACTTTATTTGTCAATTAAGGTTTTAGCTAATTACTTTATTTTTCAAAAAAGAAATTATTAAAAAAAATATTTTTTTAGAAATATCTTTCATTGAAATACTAAATTTTTGTTATTTACCAAATATATTTTGTGTTTTAAAATTTATAAATAATTTTATGATGTTAAAAAAATTGGAAACATGAAAACTCAAATTAAATTGTAAAAATACTCATATTCGTAATTCCAACTCATCCATACCATATATGTGACCAATTCCATCACCCAAACGGAAAAGGAGAGGACCCCGATGATCGATTAACAAAGAATCAGATACTGTATTGTATTGCGTTAATGTAGACATTGAATGAGATACATTTATGTACTCGGAAGGATTAGCTTATCCAAACGAATTTCTTGAGGGACACGTTAGCCAGCAAATCAATGCTGGTACAGATAAGGACATAGGACATTAATGGAGGTGTCTGTGACGGTAACCAACCAAAAATCTCTATAGGAGGGAATATTCTGCTCTGTTTGTATTTACTCTCTACGTAGATGCACATATAAAAGACAAATGGATGTGTGATTGTGACCTTGAGATATAGAAAAAAAATGGATTTGTGATTGTGTCCATATGATAGTGAAGAGGTAAGAAAACTTCCGCAATAAATAACGCGTTATTGTGAAAAGGTTGAGATATAGAAAAAAAATGGATTTGTGATTGTGTCCATATGATAGTGAAGAGGTAAGAAAACTTCCGCAATAAATAACGCGTTATTGTGAAAAGGTTGATTATTGTGAATATATATATATATATATATATATATTTTTGTGCTTAATTGTATTTTTGGCTTATGTAAAATATAAATTTAATATAGATTTATGTTAATTTATTTGTAAAGTTATTGGTTGTGGTTTTAGTGGTATTGTTTAGTAGTGTTTATTTAGTTATTAATTTTTTATTTTTATTTTTAATTTTAAAAAAAAAATCTAATTATTTATTTATTATTTTTTTTAGTTTTATTATTTTTTAATTGACTTATATTTTATTTTTATCATTTTCTAATGTTTTTTTATCTCTATTTACATTTACATTTTCATTAATTATAGTTTTTTTCTTGTTAATTTTTAATATGCCTTATTTTTTCCCTCACCTTTTTATAATTTTATTTCCAAGAAAACAACTACTATTCTCTTTCCTATTTTTTATTCCACTGGAAACACTACCATGCATTCTCCTCTTCTTTGCGACAATGCTTGATACCATTTCAGTTTCCCTTTTCCCTTTAGTTTCAATTTCCTCCATCAAATACTTTGAATTCATTCACACGCCATCAAATAGTCCATTGCAGATTGTTGTAATACACAATGGAAGCAATGGAACTTCTGCTCGATTCACCACTTTCTTGCCCAAAATTTACAGCCAATGCAATGATAAATCCAATGGAGCCTGCAATTTCCCATTTTTGAAAGCTAAAAAATGACAAATAAGAAGAAAAATAAAGAATTTGCTACAAGAAAGCAATATTTGCATGTGGTTTCCGCAACTCTATCTCTTTCGACCATTCTTGGATTCTTTTATTGAAGAAATTGACAAAGTGCCTGAAGCACATGTGGAGAGTCGTAAATTTATATGGAGCAGCATTCTTTAATTGAAGACCTAAACTACAAGATTCTTACACATTTCTAGCTTTTGGGTGGCAAGATTGTTCTTCAACTAGATGCCGTGGGAAATTGGAAAGCCTACAGGGACAAGTGCCCCCAGAACTTTCTCATCTATCGATTAATTACTATTATTTATGTTATACACGAAGATTAACTGTTATGGGCATGGACTAATTTTAATGATAATTATTGTTAGTGATTATAGATGGAGAAGATGATTTCAATGTTCCTCTCATAGCTCGTATTTCAGAAGATATGGCTCCTATGCTCGAATCCCATATGTAATATCTTTATTTTTAACATTTTATAAATAGAGAATGCACATAAAAGTTAGGGAGCTTCATAAATAAATATGTAAATATATTAATTATGGATATTAATATATAAAAATAGAAATAATACCATGAGGTAAAGATTAGAGTAAGTTGAGATCAAGAAGTCAAAATCCATGAGGATGGATTTGATTTTTAAGACTTTCCCAAAATCTCTGAAATTATTTGGAGAAAATAAAATAAAATAAATATATTATATTGGAGATAAGAATGTAATAGATACCTTAGTAAAGTGGAAAGTTACTGAAAAGAGGTGAAATAAAACTAGAAAGAGGAAAAATGTTAGTTTTAAAGAGATTTTGTAGAAAAAATAAAAGTAAAGCTTAGACTAAAGGAAAACATCATCCTAATTTAACTGGACGCAGTTATGGAAATATCCTAGTGGAAATCAAACTTAAATAAACTATTCCTTGTTAGAAAAGTGGTTGTCTACATTTTGGAGGAATTGGTCTCTACTCGGAAGGAGTTGTAGATGAAAGCTCAAGGTTGGGTGGCAAATAGTCTTACCAGAATTGATATGCACATTTGTTAAATTATGTCTTATGATTCTGCTATAATGTTGAGAATTGATTAAGATTCAATATAATTTAGGTAGGATTTAGCTAAAAAAATTATACCCTAAATTGCAAGTCTTTGTGATATGATGTTGTATTATTAGGTAGAAGATGTAATATGTATTTAAGGAGTTTAACTATATCAGATATAGCTAATTCCTCTGTATAGTTACACAAACTAAAAAAAATAATTAACCACCACACAGAATGTCTAAACCCCAAAGAGAAGGGTTTAAATCTGTAGTTAAGTCTATGTTAATTTTGTTATTCAAGATATGAAATACATCATTGGGATCAAATTTAATTCTAACAGTACTAAGGGAAACATAGAAAGTGGTATTAGAAATACACAGTTATTTATGTAAGCTAATACATAAACATATATGTATATAGTTGAGTGATTTAATGCAATTAAACCAAGAAGGTATAAATCTGTACAAGTAACTTACTTCATATTTCAACTATACAAATTCCTAATTCAGGAAATAGTCATACATATAGATGCAACATTTTTGTTGAAAATGAACCCTAAATATTTCATATATATATCCAATAGTTATATGGAAAGGCAATTATAAACCAATTATATAAATTTTCATAGTATTTGAAAATTCCTCTGAAAGAGGTGAATAGAAAATATATTAAAATTCCAGAAAAATATCCTTTACAATAGTCTCAGTCGACTGAATGTAATATTTGATAAAAAGATTAATTATAGAATGTATAGATACATTGATACAAATCATTAAAGTCAAATTATTGAAATTTGTACATTAGAACGACTAACCTGGAGGCGGGAAAAACTTGTCACCAAATCTTTTGATAATAATGTGAAGGGAAAGTATAGAAATTCTTAGAACAGAATTTACCTGTAAGTAAACACATAAAACAGTGTTAGAATGATATCAACTATGATAACATAATGGCGAAATGCAACTTTTTTAACAAGAAACATTTTAATTGTACCTAATTAAAGTACCAAAAAGAATTATTCCTGGACAAAAAAATATCAAGATGTTACTTTCAGAAAATACATGAAATAAATTAAGTATTATACTCGAAAGTAATTAAAGTACATAGAAATAATTCTAATGTAATTAGAGAACTGAATATGTACAGTACCTGTGTTAAGAGAAAATGTAGAGTACAAGTGGCTGAGTATATTATGGAAATTTAATCGGGAAAAGATGGTTTTCTTCAGTTAGAAAAGAATAGCATTGCGTAAGAAAATATAAATCCAATGAGTTATGAAAGTCAATGTATTAATTCTAAAATCCTGGAAATATAGGATATAAATATATATCTGAAATAACGTGGAATTGGAAGGAAATAGATGAATTTATATACCTCTTTTATTATGAGGTTTAGAGTTGGATGTAAATTCTTGAGTTCGATAACAAAAGTTTGAAAAGAAGAAAACGATATAAACAATGCATACATACTTGACGTTTCATTCAATTTAATATCTTCAATGATGTAAAAGGGAAAAATTCTAACACTCTCTATAATTACAAAGAGTGAAGCAAAACATTGAGAAATGGGAAATAGATAACCTAATCCAAAGAAATTAAAAATCTCGGAGTCAGCAATACAGTGTTGTGAATGGAAAATCAAAATTTATTTATAATGAGGTCAATTAACCCTTTGCTGGTATTTTTATTACAAGTCAAAATTTCATACAAAATATCATAATTTCTATTGATGTTTGGTACTAGGGTACTGGATTGAGAAATAGAAATTTGTACATTTTACAATGATTCTAGTTAAACATAAATTATATGCAGAGAGACAAGAAATATATTCTATTCGCCTCATTGAAAATTAGTTAAATTAAACTATTCAAATCAGAAGAGGAAATAAATAGTGAAATTCCAAAATTTCATACGAGGAAGCAAATTCGGGAATTGAAACGATAAATATGAAACGGTTTGACTGTGGAAAAATAGATAAAAAATACAAAAGTCCATTCGCATAAACCAATTGGTAATTAAAAAAAACTATTGATGGCATAGGGAGAGTGTGTATCAATTTTTAAGGATAAAATGAAATCGAGGGAAGTCAAAACAAACAAAAAAAAACCATTTCATTTCAAACGAAATAGAATTTGTTTCAATACTATACCGAGGAAGAATTAACCATTCATATATAATATTACTTAAGGTAAACAATTCTAAAACTTCGAATTACAAATAAACTCAATTCCAACAAATCGAATCCAAGAGGAAGGTGGAATTTCACTAAGAATTTCTCCAGGAAATTATATCAAAGAAATTCCAAATCAATGCTAAAACAAAATGATCAATCAGGAAATTTGTAAATGGATTAGGGAAAATCCACTCCACTATTCAATCGAAAAATATTACCAAGTAAAATCTTCCTTCTTATGAGAAGAAGTCAAATTATAGTAAAATCATTCAGTAAATAATAAAACCAGCTAACCAAAATTGGGCTAGTAGATTTAGTTTGATAACTTACCAATAGTTCAAGGTTGAATGATACGTCTGTTCTTGGAAGGTGAGAGTGTGGGAGAGATGATTAATACCATCCCTACAACAACCAAATTGAATGAGTAACAAACCTGAAAGCGAGAATGCACAAAATTAAATAACCACATACGAGTAACATAGCTCCATATATAAATTTTATGATAAAAAAGCATTAATAAGTACACTGATAATACCCTAAATGGGAGAAACCAAGGCAAAAGTAACCCAAACTTACAAAACGATAGAGAGCCGAAGGTAAGTCATCAAAGAGATCTGCACTAGGTAATTTCACTATGAAAAAATCTAGCAAATGAATCAAAACACAGAGGGAAGTCCTCAACTAGAGTTGAAAGAAATGACAGGTGAATGGACATCGTGAATAAGGAAGGAGAGCACCTTTGGTTGTAGTAAAAGAATTCTTGAAAAATCCAACACAAAATTGTGGTCAAAAGCATTTAGGGTTAATACCTGCAATGCAAAAGAGAATAAAATAAGTAAAAGTGAGACACATAAATTATATTAAAACAAAAAAAACAAGAAAACGATTTTGAGTATGCTGATAAATAACATCTCCGAGATTACCTGTGTTTTGCAATCAATTAATTGAAAGGTAATGTGTCTGATATCTCCTTAGATTTTGAGTGGTTCTCCTTAAAGAAAACAAAACAAACGAAGAGGCCACGAACAGGGTCTCTGAATTCCAAAATTTTGAAAATGAAAAATGACGAATTGAAGTCAAAAACCTCAGCCATAGTCATTGGGATCTGGGGGTAATACAATTCATCTGTGCCACTGGAAATTAAATTCATCCACCTTACAACTGGCTCAAGAGTACATGAGCCATGTGAATTGCGAGTGTTGTAGGTAAGAAAGATTAATTGCGGTTGTGTAATCGAAGAGGTCAATTTAATGTATAAAATCATTGTTCTGTACCAAGAACAATTGTAAACTAAAAGGAAATGTAAATTGAAATACTTTAATTAACCACTTGAGGGTATTGGTTAAAAAAAAAAATTAATAGCCAACCTAGAATACATTTTTATGGTATTAGAAAGATATGATCCAACTTTATTAACATAAGTATGTGATATTACGTTTAAAAATGGGATATACCATGGATAATATGATATTAAAATTAAATGTAAAAGTGTAGTATGGAAAGGATAAT
Source organism: Pinus albicaulis (assembly GCA_034641835.2). NCBI lineage: Eukaryota > Viridiplantae > Streptophyta > Pinopsida > Pinales > Pinaceae > Pinus > Pinus albicaulis. Next base: position 943,878,300 of record CM076573.1, read on the forward strand.
ACAATAGTAAATCAATTCCTACCTACGGAAACTTTAGCTATTCCATTTAATAAAATGCATGGGATTTTGTGCATAGAATGGGTTTACATGAAAATGGTGATAGCGATACCAAGGTAATATTACCTAATGGTATTCAAAATCATGTAAGAAGTTATGCTTTAAAATATGAAGAATTTGAGTAGTAGTTTAGCTCAAACCAAATTAACATAGGTTAAAGGTTCGGTGTCAATGATTAAGATATATATACATATATCATAAAAGATAAAAAGGGTGGAGTAGTGTCACACCTCCCTTTCTATACCAAAGAAGATAACGATTTTTTTTTTTTTGTGTATTTATTCTTTCATTGGTCAAAACCCCATGCACTTTAAACAACTAACAGTATATATGTTAAAACATTAAAGAGAAACCTTTATATTCTCTCAATTTCCCTATGGCTAAACCTTTGGTTAAATCCACCATACCATGACCCTTAGAACTTAATTAATTAAATGCACCCCCCCCATTATATGGTTCTCTTGATATTACTCAATTCCCATATATATATAATATTATATCACTTTATATATATATGTAACATAGTACATAGCCATCGCTATAATCTCATCCTCTATGTAATACCATCTTTATAGTTTTTAATATATATAACCTTATATACTTTTAACACTTACGATAGGGATGACAGTTTCGAAATGTTATTAATTCATATGACATGGTTAAAATAATGTGAATCGATTTTCCATATTAATGCGACCAATCTTCGCACGATCTTCACGTCGTATGCCTCGATCACTGGTTAATTCATATACAGCCTGATCCACGCAGCCTATTCTTTAAGGCAGAGTACTTTCCCATTTAATGAATGGGAACTGGGTTTTGGTTTTCGTTACACCACTGTGATACGCAACCCGGTTTCCATGTACCTTTAGCTTACACGTAATTTATGAAATCTAATTACATACATGTTTTTAATGTTGGCAGTCACTTTTGATCATATAATGGTTCAGGTCCGCGAGGTTTCAACTACTCGTTTTTCCTTGACGTTGGTTTACTAGAGTTCTCTACATCAATGGTTTCGATATGGATTGTTTACCATTACTCTACGATCCCTCTCGGGATTCTTCGTGTCCTTGTTATTGATTGAGATTTCCCGCATCTCTATGACTCATTTTCACCCACCAATAACGTTACACGTGCGAGGCGATCAAGGCTTGAATCTTAGGGTTTGTTATTCATTTATTATCTTCAGTTGTTCATTCTTTTGCTTCCTATTACCATGTCATTCCGCCTTCGAATTTCATTATCCCTCTTTGGAGCATACCAGGAGTCTTACGGCCGAGGAGTATGTCTATCTCACCCGTCATCCGGTAAGCGTTTATCTTAGTATCTATTGTCGGTGGGTGTTAACACATTACTCGTTTTTCACCCTATGGGGAAATACCATCACAGGTTAATTTCAGTCTATGCTATTACGTTTCTTTATAGATTTGTGAATTGCAGATGGCTAGCAGGCCATGCTTGCACAAGACCAATTGGGGTAACCCTACGTTCACAGCAAGCCCTATGGTGGAGATAGGTAATATCATAATCGTTCAGAATAATTTTTTTTCAATCTTCAATAATTTAGTATCGGCATTTTTCGAATGAGCAATAGCTCTAGTTATACCATTGATATGGCTTTCTTACCAGCTCCGTCGTTGGTTTCCTGTAGGGAACCTGGTTAACACAGTTGGGTTAATTTCATTCGATGTTTAACATTTGATGCGCAGGCTTCACGATTCTTTATGAGGGGATTGTTCGTATTTTGTAGAGGAACAAGTCTAGAATCGTTGCCAGGTTCGATTTGCTATCCTAACCCTGCTAGACTTTAATGGTATCCTTTTTCTCAAGCGAATTGACTAATCGCTCTCATATGTTTGGTTTCAGGATTTTATTCGATTTTATTAACAATGTATATACTTTGTCCCTTCATTGAGTTTCATGAGCTCGTTCTGCGTACTCACATTGTTATTGCCATGTAACATTCTGCTAATGTGTATGGTTTTGTTTGTCACAGGTACTATGGCCTCTATTCAACCAAAATTTGTTTCCAGATAATCTCTTGCGTTCTCATCACTTTAGATCGTATTAAATTGCTATCCCTCTTCTTCTGTACAGGTTCTACTCAGTTTCCCCAAATCGCTTACTCGGGGTTTCGGGTTTCAGGTTTTCACCTTAGTTGTGATTTGCGTAGTCGTAGAAGTTATTATTTTTCATTCTGTTCTCTCTTTCGGCTACTGCTTTCAAATGTGTATAAGGACAATTTTTAAAACATTGATTTATTTCTGAACTAATGGATCGGAACAAAATCGATGCTTATAATTAATAACTTTCCTATTATGCCATATGGAATGGCAGAGTAATTATCTACGAATTCTCCATTAGAACGTTTTTGGTATTTGAGACGCCTTGTCTGTCATGCGTTTGCGGGGTTTTTCATATAGTTTGTAGATAATACTGTGTACCATGGATAATCGACAGTGAAATCATAAAATGCCGACTATTAATTTGTTACTCTTTATACCCTACAAAGGTCGTTATTTTATATTCAAACGTGAATGGTTTTTCAACGTCGAAATATGGCTAGACGTTTTGACAATAGTGGATAGTTTTCATAGTTTTATATTTGTGATATATATCTTTCCATTTCGGTCCACTTTATATTATTAAATGAATGTCAGTCCAGCACAGATCTATTTTCGTAATGTCGAGGTAATACCTACATAATTAATTGTCGGTAAAATATATTGGTATCCTAAGTGGATGTGTAGGAACTCGTTTATAAAATTGTGACCTCCTTCACAGACTTCTTTTTCATTTACAATAACCGCTTTGAAACTTGTTTGTTTTTATAATGATGTATACAGAACATAATTTCTCGTTAAGATTTTTCTGAACTCATGTTAATTACATTATAAATAAATTTTAGTACTTTTCAGTTCATTTATCTCAGTTGCATCACAGGGTTTTCTGTCAACTAGCTGGTCTTTTCTCCTCTGTTGTAGATCTATTAAATGAACTCTACGATTTAGTTAGAATATAGATTCGGTAAGAAAAATCAATTGTATTCCCTGTAACAGGGCATACCTCACTATTTCAAAATACAATATATAATATCTTATTCTACTTGTCTCAAATGAATGTGTATATTAAAAGTCATTTTATACTCAAAAGTAGATTAAAGAAGATTTTGAACTTTACTATAGAGATTTTCATACTTACAGATCCTCAGTTCTACTTACCAATTTAACTGAAAGTTATTAGAGGAATTCTTCTTGCAATACCATTTCATACTTGTGAAATGCATACTAATATATCAGAAGTAGATTATAACTAAATTATCAGTAGAGGACAATGTATTCACAGATTTAAACCATCCTTGGGGTTTAGAATTTCTGTTGAATTCTACTCTACAGATTTTCGTTTTCTACAACCATACTGAGTTAAGAAGGTGAATGCCTTCTGGTCAACTCGGTTAAATGTAGCATTTTTAATTATCCTATATAGTCAACTTTTATATGTAGCCAATTCATACAATATAACACAACATATCAATGATTTGTAAACACATACCATGCATATAGTAGACCAACCTCCCAACCTTAGAGTCCTCTTTGTCTCCCAGAACTCACCCCCTAGTAGAGACCACCTCCTGCAATAGATCAACCTCTGATCTGTTTAGGAGCAGCTTATTTAAGCTAATGTTTCCCCAAAGCATGTTTCTAATTCTGCGTCTAGAATAGCAGGATGCTTTTCTTCCTCAGCTTTTCCAGCTTTTCACCTCCTCCCAACTACTTTCCTCATCATTGGGGAAATTTAGATTCTTCTTCAAAAATCTAATTTAGAAATAATTCCTTTCAAGGATTTTTGAAAGGTTGTGGGGAATAGTTGCCTTGTCCATCCTCATGGATTTAGCAAGTGATCTCATAATCTTATTTTGGTAAATATGCACACCATAATTTTATTCATTTCCTCAACTTAAAAATTTAATTACATTCACAAGATACTTATCCTTTGGGGTCCACTCCCCTTAGGATTAAAGTTAAAATGTCTAGCTTTGAAATTCAAGCACATAAATTGGGGTGTTACATATTCCCCCTCTGAAAATAAACACCGTCCTCAGTGTTGTTATTCAACTAATAGAGTTCATTGTTTTTTTAAACAAAAATGGATATCTTTCCATTATTTCAACTTCTCTTTCCCAGGTAGCTTCTTCTACAGTAAAGTGCTTCCACTGCACTTTTACTCTGAACACTGTTCTGTTTCTCAATTCAATTTCTTCCCGCTCCAATATTTGAAGCGGTTCTAGCAGGAACTCCCCTTCTGGTTCCACCTGTACAACATTCCAATCAATTATGTGAGAAGCATCATGCACATATATTTTTAATAACGAAACATCAAATACATCATGAACTCTAACATGGGGTGGTAAGGTCAGTTTGTAAGCCACTGGTCCCACCCTTTCTAATATTTCAGAAGGACCACAATATCTAGGAGCTAGTTTTGCACAACTCCCTGCATAAAGAGTGCTCTTTTTAGGTTTGATACGCAAGTACACATGTTCTCCCACTTTAAATTCTCGGTGCACTCTTTTCTTATCAGCATAACTTTTCTGGTGATCTTGTGCTATCTTGATGTTTCTTTGTATTTGTTTAACAATTCTTTCCATCTCTTGTAAAGCATCTGGTCCCAACTGTAGTTTATCTTCTAGCTAGCTCCAGCTCAAAGGAGTACGACACTTTCTTCCATACAGTGCCTCAAACAGACTCATCTTGATAGAGGATTGGTAGCTGTTATTATAGGAAAATTTAGCTAAATGCAAATACTCTTCCCACTTTGATGGCAAATCCATCACATACATTCTCAGCATATCCTCCAAAATTTGATTAGTCCTCTCTGTTTTCCCGTCGGTTTGAGGGTGATAGGCAGTACTAAAGTTCAACTTAGTACCCATCGCTCCAAATAATCCTTTCCAAAAAGCTGATGTAAACTTAGCATCTCGATCTGAAACAATTACCTTTGGAACCCCATGAAGCCTTACTATCTCCTTCAGGAACACATTCGCCACTTGAGCTGTTCCAAAGGTAGATTTCACTGGTATAAAGTGGGCAGCTTTTGTTAGTGTCTACTACCACCATGATTGAATCATGTTGGTATCTGGTTTTGGGTAATCCTGTTATAAAATCCATGGAAAATGTGTCCCATTTCCATTCTGCAATTGGTAAAGGGTTTAAAATACCAGCAGGATGATGATGTTCAACTTTGACTAGTTGACATTCCATGCACCTACTCAAATATTCTGCTACATCTCTCTTCATTCTTGGCCAGAACAATTTATTTTTCAGGGCTGTTAACATTTTCTGATATCCTGGATGTCCTGCATATGGCTATTTGTGATGTTCATCCAGAATTTCTCTTTTTAAGGACTCTACATTGGGAATATACAACCTGTTTTTATAACAGATCAGCCTGTTTTGGTTTTGAGTGAAATCAGTTTTCTCCTTTTTCTGTAGTTTCACCAAGAGTGTTTCATAGTTTGGATCTTCATTTACTGCTTTTCTCACCAACTCTTCTACTTTGATTTGGGCACTACTTCCAATGTTGTTTATATTCTGACAGGCATTCCTACTTAAAGCATCAACAACTTTATTTTATTTTCCCTTGATATGTTTTATTTCCATATCAAATTCACTTAAAAGGACAGCCATCTGGCTTGTCTTGCATTCAGATCAGTTTGGGAAAAGAAATATTTGAGACTAATATGATCAGTCATCAATGTAAACTTTTTCCCAAGAAGATAGTGCCGCCACATTTTCAAAGCATGAATAACAGCTGCTAATTCTAAATCATAGGCACTATAATTTTTTTCGTGTATTTTCAGTTTCCTAGATTCATAGGCAATAACTGAATTTTGCTGCAAAAGGACTCCTCCCAACCCCTCTCGACAAGCATCTGTGCAGACCACAAATTATTTACCTGGATCTGCAATCTTTAGGATAGGGGCTGTAGTGAGTTTTAATTTTAATTGGTCAAAGTTGTTTTGGCATTTGTTTGTCCATTCAAATTTGACACCCTTTCTTTGAAATGATGTTATGGGATGTGCTATAGCAGAAAATCTCTCCACAAATCTGCGATAATAACCTGCAATCCCCATGAATGATCTTACTGCTGAAACATCCATTGGTACAGGCCATTCTTTTATAGCCTTTATCTTTTTAGGGTCAACCGCAAGGCCCTTTTCAGAAATAATATGACCCGGATATTGGATTTTATCCTTAAAAAATTCACATTTGATGAACTTGGCATATAACTGGTTTTCTTTCAGAGTTTGCAACACTATCCGCAAATGTTCTCTATGTTCCTCTTCATTTTCGGGGTAAACCAAAATATCATCTATGAAAACAAGAACAAATTTATCCAAATACTTATTTAACACACTGTTCATCAGACACATAAATGTGGCAGGGGCATTTGTCAATCCAAAAGGTAGGACTACAAATTCATAATGTCCATACTGAGTTCTAAAAGTTGTTTTTCTGATGTCTTCTTCCTTGATTCTGAGCTGGTGATACCCAGTTCTTAAGTCAATCTTCGAAAAGACTGAAGCCCCTCTCACCTGATCAAAAATATCATCAATTCTAGGTAGAGGATATCTATTCTTAATGGTCAATTTGTTCAGTTGGCGATAATCAATGCACATCCTAAAAGTTCCATATTTATTTTTCACAAATAAGACCGGTGCTCCCCAAGGAGACACACTTGGTCTAATATAACCTTTATCTAGCAATTCTTGCAATTGCATTTTCAGTTCCATAAGTTCAAGAGGACTCATTCGATAGGGGGCTATGGAAACAGGTGTTGCTCCCGGCACCAGGTCGATTGTAAAATGAATTTCTCTTTTGGGGGGAAGATGAGGAATCTCATCTGGAAATACTTCCTTGAATTCTCTTATCACCGGTAATTCATTCAGCAGATTTTCCCCAGTTTTCTATTCTACTTCCTCCACATGTACTGCATAAACTTGGTATCATTTCCTAGCTGTTCGTTTTAATTGTAGGGCTGATATTTGTCTTACTGAAATTGATTTTGGTTTTCCTTTGAGAATAAAAGGTTTCCCTTCTTCATCCACACAGTGCAGGGTTTTATCCCAGCAGTTCATCAGGGCTTTCTTCTTTTCCAGCCAGTCCATTCCTATCAACAAGTCATAGGAACCTAGAGGCAATATGTTTAGATTTACTTCTGTTTGACAATAATTTAATTTGATTGCTGTTCTTGATAATTTATGTGTTACTTTTCTCTTAGTTCCAGTGGCCAGCTGTAGCAACCATGACTGCTGAAAATTTTCAAGTTTAATATTACATTTTTCTACAATTCCAGGACTAATGTAACTCAAAGAAGCACCCGGATCAATCAAAACAGTAACAGGTAGGTCAGAAATCTTACCCTCCATTTCCACCATGGTTGCTTGATGTTCTGCTTGCGGATTTTCCAAGGCTACACTGATAGTTGGTATATTTATGGCTATGTCATTTACTGTTGTAGCTTCTCGCTCTCTCCTGATCATATGAATGTTTCGATGAGGGCAGTCCCTGAAAAGATGGGGTTCTCCATAGCCCCAACATTTCAAGGGTTCCATCATCCTGACTGTCCCTTCCTTTTTACTGTCTCCATCTACTTGTTTTGAAGCCACTTGGGATTGAGTAGTTTGGCTTTCTTTGGGTTTATTAAACTTTTTTCGCTGATGATCTCTGCCAAAATTCTTTAAATATGCTGGTTTTTGTCTTTTTACCTTGAACTCACCCTTGTTTAACCAGCTTTTTCCTTTCTCAGCCTTTCCTTTAAACTGCTGATAGCATAATCTTGATTTTCTAACAGCTTCATCCATCGTCTTTGGGTTATCAAACTCAATTTTCTCTTTGTATACAGTAGGCAAACAATTCAGAAACCTTTGTACTTTTGCCTTTTCTTCCCTAATGTAGGGCACATATCTCAGCAGATTTGTAAACTTAGTAACAAACTCATCAATAGTGAGTTGTCCTGGTCTAAGTTCGTGTAATTCCTTTGCTTTATCATCATAATAACGCTCATTCAAATAACGATTTTTGAACTTAACTTGGAAATCTTCCCAAGTAACTGTCTTTTCATCAATGGCATGAACCATTTTCGTCTCCTCCCACCACAAGGTAGCTTTACCTTGTAGCTGGTAAACAACTAATTTGGCTTTCAGATTGCTCTCATATTCATAAACTTGGAAATACTTAATCATGTTCAGCAACCAAGTTTCAGCATCTTCCTCCTTCTCTCCATCATAGGAGGGAGGTTTGATCTTTCGAAATTCTCCCTATAATTCCTTTTTCTGTTTATACTGATGCCTAGTAGCATCATCGTCATCAGACTCTTCAATCTTCCTCTTTCCGGAACCTTCGCCTTCTTGGCTGTTTCGGGAAGTTAGTTCTCTAATGAGCTTTTCCTGCTCCTTACTGGCTGATGACAACCTGTCATTCTGGCTTTTTAGTTCAACCAATTCTCGTTGCAACCTATGCAACATAGCCATCATCAGAGCATTGGTATCTGGTGTACCAAACTTATCTCGCAGATCCACATAAATTTCTTCACCTTCAGCCATTTCAGCACCACTGTACACACTCATAACACAGATCAGCAAGATTTTAAAAAGAAAATTTCCACCTTATATATATAACCTTATATACTTTTAACACTTACGATAGGGATGACAGTTTCGAAATGTTATTAATTCATATGACATGGTTAAAATAATGTGAATCGATTTTCCATATTAATGCGACCAATCTTCGCACGATCTTCACGTCGTATGCCTCAATCATTGGTTAATTCATATACAGCCTGATCCACGCAGCCTATTCTTTAAGGCGGAGTACTTTCCCATTTAATGAATGGGAACTGGGTTTTGGTTTTCGTTACACCACTGTGATACGCAACCCGGTTTCCATCTACCTTTGGCTTACACATAATTTATGAAATCTAATTACATATATGTTTTTAATGTCGACAGTCACTTTTGATCATATAATGGTTCAGGTCCACGAGGTTTCAACTACTCGTTTGTCCTTGACGCTGGTTTACCAGAGTTCTCTACGTCAATGGTTTCGATATGGATTGTTTACCATTACTCTACCATCCCTCTCGAGATTCTTCGTGTCCTTGTTATTGATTGAGATTTCGCACATCTCTATGACTCATTTTCACCCACCAATCACCTTACACGTGGACAGTGATCAAGGCTTGAATCTTAGGGTTTGTTATTCGTTTATTATCTTCAGTTGTTCATTCTTCTGCTTCCTATTACCATGTCGTTCCGCCTTCAAATTTCATTATCCCTCTTTGGAGCATACCAGGAGTCTTACGGCCGAGGAGTATGTCTATCTCACCTGTCATCCGGTAAGCGTTTATCTTAGTATCTATTGTCGGTGGGTGTTAACACATTACTCATTTTTCACCATGTGGGGAAATACCATCACAGGTTAATTAGAGTCTATGCTATTGTGTTTCTTTATAGATTTGTGAATTACAGATGGTTAGCAGGCCATACTTGCGCAAGACCGATTGGGGTAGCCCTACGTTCACAGCAAGCCCTATGGTGGAGATAGGTAATATCATAATCGTTCAGAATAATTTTTTTTCAATCTTCAATAATTTAGTATCGGCATTTTTCGAACGAGCAATAGCTCTAGTTATACCATTGATCTGGCTTTCTTACCAGCTCCGTCGTTGGTTTCCTGTAGGGAACCTGGTTAACACAGTTGGGTTAATTTAATTCGATGTTTAACAGCTGATGCACAGGCTTCACGATTCTTTATGCGGGGACTGTTCGTATTTTTTAGAGGAACAAGTCCAGAATCGTTGCCAGGTTTGATTTGCTATCCTAACCCTGGTAGACTTTAATGGTATCCTTTTTCTCAAGCGAATTGACTAATCGCTCTCATACGTTTAGTTTTAGGATTTTATCCAATTTTATTAACCAGGTATATAGTTTTCCCCTTCGTTGAGTTTCATGAGCTCGTTCTGCGTACTCACATTGTTATTGCCATGTAACATTATGCTAATGTGTATCATTTTGTTCGTCATAGGTACTATGGCCTCTATTCAACCAAAATTTGTTTCCAGATAATCTCCTGCGTTCTCATCACTTTCGATCATATTAAATTGCTATTCTTCTTCTTCTATAAAGGTTCTACTCAGTTTCCCCAAATCGCTTACTCGGGGTTTCGGGTTTCAGGTTTTCACCTTAGTTGTGATTTGCGTAGTCGTAGAAGTTATTATTTTTCATTATGTTCTCTCTTTCGGCTATGGCCTTCAAATGTGTATAAGGACAATTTTTAAAACATTGATTTATTTCTGAACTAATAGATCGGAACAAAATCGATGCTTATAATTAATAACTTTCCTATTATGCCATATGGAATGGCAGAGTAATTATCTACGAATTCTCCATTAGAGCGTCTTTGGTATTTGAGACACCTTGTCTGTCATGTGTTTGCAGGGTTTTTCATATATTTTGTAGATAAGACTTTGTACCATGGATAATCGACAGTGAACTCATAAAATGCCGACTATTAATTTGTTACTCTTTATACCCTACAAGGGTCGTTATTTTATATTCAAACGTGAATGGTTTTTCAACGTCGAAATATGGCTAGACGTTTTGACAATAGTGGATAGTTTTCATAGTTTTCTATTTGTGATATATATCTTTCCATTTCGGTCCACTTTATATGATTAAATGACTATCAGTCCAGCACAGATTTCTTTTCGTAATGTCGAGGTAATACCTACATAATTAATTGTCTGTAAAATATATTGGTATCCTAAGTGGATGTGTAGTAACTCGTTTATAAAATTGTGACCTCCTTCACAGACTTCTTTTTCATTTACAATAACCGCTTTGAAACTTGTTTGTTTTTATAATGATGTATACAGAATAGAATTTCTCGTTAAGATTTTTCTGAACTCATGTTAATTACATTATAAATAAATTTTAGTACTTTTCAATTCATTTATCTCAGTTGCATCACAAGGGTTTCTGTCAACTAGCTGGTCTTTTCTCCTCTATTGTAGATCTATTAAATGAGCTCTGAGATTTAGTTAGAATATAGATTCGGTAAGAAAAATCAATTGTAGTCCCTGTAACAGGGCATACCTCACTATTTCAAAATACAATATATAATATCTTATTCTACTTGTTTCAAATGAATGTGTATATTAAAATTCATTTTATACTCAAAAGTAGATTAAAGCGGATTTTGAACTTTACTATAGAGATTTTCATACTTACAGATCCTCAGTTCTACTTACCAATTTAACTGAAAGTTATTAGAGGAATTATTCTTGCAATACCATTTCATACTTGTGAAATGCATACTAATATATCAGAAGTAGATTATAACTAAATTATCAGTAGAGGACAATGTATTCACAGATTTAAACCATCCTTGGGGTTTAGAATTTCTGTTGAATTCTACTCTACAGATTTTCGTTTTCTACAACCATACTGAGTTAAGAAGGTGAATGCCTTCTCGTCAAATCGGTTAAATGTAGCATTTTTAATTATCCTATATAGTCAACTTTTATATGTAGCAAATTCATACAATATAACACAACATATCAATGATTTGTAAACACATACCATGCATACAGTAGACCAACCTCCCAACCTTAGAGTCCTCTTTGTCTCCCAGAACTCACCCCCTAGCAGAGACCACCTCCTGGAACAGATCAACCTCTGATCTGTTTAGGAGCAGCTTATTTAAGCTAATGTTTCCCCAAAGCATGTTTCTAATTCTGCATCCAAAATAGCAGGATGCTTTTCTTCCTGTTTGCCTACGCTTCCCATTGTTGGGACTCTTTAAAGCCGTTTTATGCTTTTCCTCAGCTTTTCCAGCTTTTCACCTCTTCCCAACTACTTTCCTCATCATTGGGGAAATTTAGATTCTTCCTTAAAAATCTAATTTAGAAATAATTCCTTTCAAGGATTTTTGAAAGGTTGTGGGGAATAGTTGCCTTGTCCATCCCATGGATTTAGCAAGTGATCTCATAATCTTATTTTTGTCAATATGCACACCATCATTTTATTCATTTCCTCAACTTAAATATTTAATTACATTCACAAGATACTTATCCTTTGGGGTCCACTCCCCTTAGGATTAAAGTTCAAATGTCTAGCTTTGAAATTCAAGCACATAAATTGGGGTGTTACATATTCCTCCTCTGAATATAAACACCGTCCTCGGTGTTGTTATTCGACTAATAGAGTTCATTGTTTTTTTAAACAAAAATGGATATCTTTCCATCATTTCAACTTCTCTTTCCAAGGTAACTTCTTCAGCAGTAAAGTGCTTCCACTGCACTTTTACTCTGGACACTGTTATGTTTGTCAATTCAATTTCTTCCCGCTCCAACATTTGAAGCGGTTCTGGCAGGAACTCCCCTTCTGGTTCCACCTGTACAACATTCCAATCAATTATGAGAGAAGCATCATGCACATATATTTTTAATAACGAAACATGAAATACATCATGAAATCTAACATGGGGTGGTAAGGCCAGTTTGTAAGCCACTAGTCCCACCCTTTCTAATATTTCAAAAGGACCACAATATCTAGGAGCTAGTTTTGCACAGCTCCCTGCATAAAGAGTGCTCTTTTTAGGTTTGATACGCAAGTACACATGTTCTCCCACTTTAAATTCTCGGTCAAACTTTTTCTTTATACGACATAAATTTTTGGCGATCTTGTCTTGTCTTGATCAGCTCTTTGTATTTGTTTACTTGATTTAACCATCTCTTGTAAAGCATCTGGTCCCAACTATAGTTTATCTTCTGGCTGGCTCCAGCTCAAAGGAGTACGACACTTTCTTCCATACAGTGCCTCAAACAGACTCATCTTGATAGAGGATCGGTAGCTATTATTATAGGCAAATTCAGCTAAATGCAAATACTCTTCCCACTTTGATGGCCTATCCATCACATACATTCTCAGCATATCATCCAAAATTTGATTAGCCCTCTCTATTTGCCTGTCGGTTTGAGGTTGATACGCAGTACTAAAGTTCAACTTAGAACCCATCCCTCCAAATAATCCTTTCCAAAAAGCTCTTGTAAACTTAGCATCTCAATCTGAAACAATTACCTTTGGAACCCCTTGAAGCCTTACTATCTGCTTCAGGAACACATTCGCCACATGAGCTGTTCCAAAGGTAGATTTCACTGGTATAAAGTGGGCAGCTTTTGTTAGAGTGTCTACTACCACCATGATTGAATCATGTTGGTATCTGGTTTTGGGTAATCCTATTATAAAATCCATGGAAATTGTGTCCCATTTCCATTCTACAATTGGTAAAGGGTTTAAAAGACCAGCAAGATGCTGATGTTCAACTTTGACTAGTTGACATTCCATGCACCTACTCAAATATTCTGCTACATCTCTCTTCATTTCCTGGCCAAAAAAATTTCTTTTTCAGGGCTGTTAACATTTTCTGATATCCTGGATGTCCTGCATATGGTTGTTTGTGATGTTCATCCAGAATTTCTCTTTTTAAGGACTCTACATTGGGAATATACAACCTGCTTTTATAACAGATCAGCCCGTTTTGGTTTTGAGTGAAATAAGTTTTCTCCTTTTTCTGTAGTTTCACAAAGAGTGTTTCATATTTTGGATCTTGATTTACTGCTTTTCTCACCAACTCTTCTACTTTGATCTGGGCACTACTTCCAATGTTGTTTATATTCTGACAGACATTCCTACTTAAAGCATCAGCAACTTTATTTTGTTTTCCCTTGATATGTTTTATGTCAATATCAAATTCCCTTAAAAAGGACATCCATTTGGCTTGTCTTGCATTCAGATCAGTTTGGGAAAAGAAATATTTGAGACTAATATGATCAGTCATCAATGTAAACTTTTTCCCAAGAAGATAGTGCCGCCACATTTTCAAAGCATGAATAACAGCTGCTAATTCTAAATCATAGGCACTATAATTTTGTTCATGTATTTTCAGTTTCCTAGATTCATAGGCAATAACTGAATTTTCCTGCAAAAGGACTCCTCCCAACCCCTCTCGACAAGCATCTGCGCAGACCACAAATTCTTTACCTGGATTTGCAATCTTTAGGATAGGGGTTGCTGTGAGTTTTAATCTTTGTAATGATGTTATGGGATGTACTATAGCAGAAAATCTCTCCACAAATCTGCGATAATAACCTGAAATCCCCATGAATGATCTTACTGCTGAAACATCCATTGGTACAGGCCATTCTTTTATAGCCTTTATCTTTTCAGGGTCAACCGCAAGGCCCTTTTCAGAAATAATATGACCCAGATATTGGATTTTATCCTTAAAAAATTCACATTTCTTGAACTTGGCATATAACTGGTTTTCTTTCAGAGTTTTCAACACTATCCGCAAATGTTCTCTATGTTCCTCTTCATTTTTGGAGTAAACCAAAATATCATCTATGAACACAAGAACAAATTTATCCAAATACTTATTTAACACACTGTTCATCAGACACATAAATGTGGCAGGGGCATTTGTCAATCCAAAAGGTAGGACTACAAATTCATAATGTCCATACTGAGTTCTAAAAGTTGTTTTGTTGATGTCTTCTGATTCTGAGCTGGTGATACCCAGTTCTTAAGTCAATCTTCGAAAAGACTGAAGCCCCTCTCACCTGATCAAAAATATCATCAATTATAGGTAGAGGATATCTATTCTTAATGGTCAATTTGTTCAGTTGGCGATAATCAATGCACATCCTAAAAGTTCCATATTTCTTTTTCACAAATAAGACCGGTGCTCCCCAAGGAGACACACTTGGTATAATATAACCTTTATCTAGCAATTCTTGCAATTGCATTTTCAGTTCCATAAGTTCAGGAGGACTCATTCGATAGGGGGCTCAGGAAACAGGTGTTGCTCCTGGCACCAGGTCGATTGTAAAATCAATTTATTTTTTGGGGGGAAGATGAGGAATCTCATCTGGAAAGACTTCCTTGAATTCTCTTATCACCGGTAATTCATTCAGCAGATTTTCCCTAGTTTTATGTTCTACTTCCTCCACATGTACTGCATAAACTTGGTATCCTTTCCTAGCTGTTTGTTTTAATTGTAGGGCTGATATTTGTCTTACTGAAATGGATTTTGGTTTTCCTTTGAGAATAAAAGGTTTCCCTTATTCATCCACACAATGCAGGGTTTTATCCCAGCAGTTCACCAGGGCTTTCTTCTTTTCTAGCCAGTCCATTCCTATCAGCAAGTCATAACAACCTAGAGGCAATATGTTCATATTTACTTATGTTTAACAATCATTTAATTTGATTGCTGTTCTGGATAATTTATGTGTTACTTTTCTCTTAGTTCCAGTGGCCAGCTGTACCAACCATGACTGCTGAAATTTTTCAGATTTAAGATTACATTTTTCTACAATTCCAGGACTAATGTAACTCAAAGAAGCACTCGGATCAGTCAAAACAGTAACAGGTAGGTCAGAAATCTTACCCTCCATTTCCACCATGGTTGCTTGATGTTCTGCTTGCCGATTTTCCAAGGCTACACTGATAGTTGGTATATTTCTGGCTATGTCATTTACTGTTGTAGCTTCTCGCTCTCTCCTAATCATATGAATGTTTCGATGAGGGCAGTCCCTCAAAACATGGGGTTCTCCACAGCCCCAACATCTCAAGGGTTCCTTCATCCTGACTGTCCCTTCCTTTTTACTGTCTCCATCTACTTGTTTTGAAGCCACTTGGGATTGAGCAGTTTGGCTTTCTTTGGGTTTATTAAACTTTTTCCGCTGATGATCTCTGCCAAAATTCTTTAAATATGCTGGTTTTTATCTTTTTCCCTTGAACTCACCCTTGTTTAACCAGCTTTTTCCTTGCTCAGCCTTTCCTTTAAACTGCTGATAGCATAATCTTGCTTTTCTAACAGCTTCATCCATCATCTTTGGGTTATCAAACTCAATTTTCTCTTTGTATACAGTAGGCAAACAATTCAGAAACCTTTGTACTTTTGCCTTTTCTTCCCTAATGTAGGGCACATATCTCAGCAGATTTGTAAACTTGGTAACAAACTCATCAATAGTGAGCTGTCCTAGTCTAAGTTCATGGAATTCCTTTTGCTTTATCATCATAATAACACTCAGTCAAATAATTATTTTTTAACTTAACCTGGAAATCTTCCCAAGTAACTATCTTTTCATCAATGGCATGAACCATTTTCTTCTCCTCCCACCACAAGGTAGATTTACCTTGTAGCTGGTAAACAGCTAATCTAGCTTTCAGATTGCTCTCATATTCATAAACTTGGAAATACTTAATCATGTTCAGCAACCAAGCTTTAGCATCATCCTCCTTCTCTCCATCATAGGAGGGAGGTTTGATCTTTCGGAATTCTCCCTGTAATTCCTTTTTTTGTTTATACTGATGCCAAGTAGCATCATCATCATCAGACTCATCAATTTCCTCTTTCTGGAACCTTCGCCTTCTTGGCTGTTTCGGGAAGTTAGTTCTTTGATGAGCTTTTCCTGCTCCTTACTGGTTGATGACAACCTGTCATTCTGGCTTTTTAGTTCAGCCAATTCTCGTTGCAACCTGTGCAACATAGCCATCATCGGAGCGTTGGGATCTGGTGTACCAAACTCATCTCGCATATCTACATAAATTTCTTCACCTTCAGCCATTTCAGCACCACTGTACACGCTCATAACATAGATCAGCAAGATTTTAAAAAGAAAATTTCCACCATACTCATTTAAAAAAAAAACACTCAGCAACAGTGAGCATAATAACAACAGCCCAGTTTTATAACTTGGGCTCTGATACCATTTGTCACACCTCCCTTTCTATACAAAGAAGATAACAATTTTTTTTTTTTTTTGTGTATTTATTCTTTCATTGGTCAAAACCCCATGCACTTTAAACAACTAACACTATATATGTTAAAACATTAATGAGAGGCCTTTATATTCTCTCAATTTCCCTATGGCTAAACCTTTGGTTAAACCCACCATACCATGACCCTCAGAACTTTATTAATTAAAATCACCCCCCCATTATATGATTCTCTTAATATTACTCAATTCCCATATATATATAATATTATATCACTTTATATATATATGTAACATAGTACATAGCCATCACTATAATCTCATCCTCTATGTAATACCATCTTTATAGTTTTTAATATATATATAACCTTATATACTCTTAACACTTACAATAGCGATGACAGTTTCGAAATTTTATTAATTCATATGACATGGCTAAAATAATGTGAATCGATTTTCCATATTAATGCGACCAATCTTCACACGATCTTCATGTCGTATGCCTCGATCAATGGTTAATTCATATACAGCCTGATCTACGCAGCCTATTCTTTAAGGCGGAGTACTTTCCCATTTAATGAATGGGAACTGGGTTTTGGTTTTTGTTACACCACTGTGATACACAACCCGGTTTCCATGTACCTTTGGCTTACACGTAATTTATGAAATCTAATTACATATATGTTTTTAAATGTTGGCAGTCACTTTTGATCATATAATGGTTCAGGTCCGCGAGGTTTCAACTACTCGTTTGTCCTTAACGCTGGTTTACCAGAGTTCTCTACGTCAATGGTTTCGATATGGCTTGTTTACCATTACTCTACGATCCCTCTCGAGATTCTTCGTCTCCTTGTTATTGATTGAGATTTCCCGCATCTCTATGACTCATTTTCACCCACCAATCACCTTACACGTGGACGGAGATCAAGGCTTGAATCTTAGGGTTTTTTATTCGTTATTATCTTCAGTTGTTAATTCTTCTGCTTCCTTCTACCATGTCGCTCCGCCTTCAAATTTAATTATCCCTCTTTGGAGCATACCAGGAGTCTTACGGCCGAGGAGTATGTCTATCTCACCCGTCATCCGGTAAGCGTTTATCTTGGTATCTATTGTCGGTGTGTGTTAACACATTAATCGTTTTTTTCACCCTGTGAGGAAATACCATCATAGGTTAATTTCAGTCTATGCTATTGCGTTTCTTTATAGATTTGTGAATTGCAGATGGTTAGCAGGCCATGCTTGCGCAAGACCCATTGGGGGTAACCCTACGTTCACAGCAAGCCCTATTGTGGAGATAGGTAATATCATAATCGTTCAGAATAATTTTTTTTTTCAAATCTTCAATAATTTAGTATTGGCATTTTTCGAACGAGCAATAACTCTAGTTATACCATTGATCTGGCTTTCTTACCAGCTTCGTCGTTGGTTTCCTGTAGGGAACCTGGTTAACACCGTTGGGTTAATTTCATTCGATGTTTAACAGCTGATGCACAGGCTTCACGATTCTTTATGCGGGACTGTTCGTATTCTATAGAGGAACAAGTCCGGAATCGTTGCCAGGTTGCATTTGCTATCCTAACCCTGGTAGAATTTAATGGTATCCTTTTTCTCAAGCGAATTGACTAATCGCTCTCATACATTTGATTTCAGGATTTTATCCCATTTTATTAACCAGGTATATACTTTGCCCCTTCGTTGAGTTTCATGAGCTCGTTCTGCGTACTCACATTGTTATTGCCGTGTAAAAGATTAACTGTATGTGTATGTTTTGTTCGTCCAGGTACTATGTCCTCTATTCAACCAAAATTTGTTTCCGGATAATCTCTGCGTTTCTCATCACTTTCGATCGTATTAAATTTCTATTCCTCTTCTTAATGCAGGTTCTGCATTTTCCCCAAATGCAACACTCACGTTTAGGTTTCGGTTTTCACCTTAGTTGTGATTTACGTAGTAAATAAGTTATTATTTTTCATTCCTTCTCTCTTTCATTTTCCGACCTTCAAATGTGTATAAGGACAATTTTTAAAACATTTATTTATTTGCGAACTAATAGATCAGAACAAAATCGATGCTTATAATTAATAACTTTCCTATTATGCCATATGGAATGGAAGAGTAATTATCTACGAATTCTCCATTAGAACGTCTTTGGTATTTGAGACGCCTTGTCTGTCATGCGTTTGCAGGGTTTTTCATATAGTTTGTAGGTAAGACTATGTACCATGGATAATCGACAGTGAACTCATAAAATGCCGACTATTAATTTGTTACTCTTTATACCCTACAAGGGTCGTTATTTTATATTCAAACGTGAATAGTTTTTCAACGTCGAAATATGGCTAGACATTTTGACAATAGTAGATAGTTTTCATAGTTTTCTATTTGTGAAATATATCTTTCCATTTTGGTCCACTTTATATGATTAAATGACTGTCAGTCCAACACAGATCTCTTTTCGTAATGTCGAGGTAATACCTACATAATTAATTGTCGGTAAAATATATTGGTATCCTAAGTGGATGTGTAGGAACTCGTTTATAAAATTGTGACCTCCTTCACAGACTTCTTTTTCATTTACAATAACCGCTTTGAAACTTGTTTGCTTTTATAATGATGTATATAGAACAAAATTTCTCGTTAAGATTTTTCTGAACTCATGTTAATTACATTATAAATAAATTTTAGTACTTTTCAGTTCATTTATCTCAGTTGCATCACAGGGGTTTCTGTCAACTAGCTGGTCTTTTCTCCTCTATTGTAGATCTATTAAATGAACTCTGAGATTTAGTTAGAATATAGATTCGGTAAGAAAAATCAATTGTAGTCCTTGTAACAGGGCATACCTCACTATTTAGAAATACAATATATAATATCTTATTCTACTTGTCTCAAATGAATGTGTATATTAAAATTCGTTTTATACTCAAAAGTAGATTAAAGCGGATTTTGAACTTTACTATAGAGATTTTCATACTTACAGATCCTCGGTTCTACTTACCAATTTAACTGAAAGTTATTAGAGGAATTCTTCTTGCAATACCATTTCATACTTGTGAAATGCATACTAATATATCAGAAGTAGATTTAAACTAAATTATCAGTAGAGGACAATGTATTCACAGATTTAAACCATCCTTGGGGTTTAGAATTTCTGTTGAATTCTACTCTACAGATTTTTGTTTTCTACAACCATACTGAGTTAAGAAGGTGAATGCCTTCTGGTCAACTCGGTTAAATGTAGCATTTTTAATTATCCTATATAGTCAACTTTTATATGTAGCCAATTCATACAATATAACACAACATATCAATGATTTGTAAACACATACCATGCATACAGTAGACCAACCTCCCAACCTTAGAGTCCTCTTTGTCTCCCAGAACTCACCCCCTAGCAGAGACCACCTCCTGGAATAGATCAACCTCTGATCTGTTTAGGAGCAGCTTATTTAAGCTAATGTTTCCCCAAAGCATGTTTCTAATTCTGCGTCCAAAATAGCAGGATGCTTTTCTTCCTGTTTGCCTAGGATTCCCATTTTTGGGACTCTTTAAAGCTATTTTATGCTTTTCCTCAGCTTTTCCAGCTTTTCACCTCTTCCCAGCTACTTTCCTCATCATTGGGGAAATTTAGATTCTTCCTCAAAAATCTAATTTAGAAATAATTCCTTTCAAGGATTTTTGAAAGGTTGTGGGGAATAGTTGCCTTGTCCATCCTCATGGATTTAGCAAGTGATCTCATAATCTTATTTTGGTCAATATGCACACCATCGTTTTATTCATTTCCTCAACTTAAATATTTAATTACATTCACAAGATACTTATCCTTTGGGGTCCACTCCCCTTAGGATTAAAGTTCAAATGTCTAGCTTTGAAATTCAAGCACATAAATTGGGGTGTTACATATTCCCCCTCTGAAAATAAACACCGTCCTCGATGTTGTTATTCAACTAATAGAGTTCATTATTTTTTTAAACAAAAATGGATATCTTTCCATCATTTGATCTCATAATCTTATTTTGGTCAATATGCACACCATCATTTTATTCATTTCCTAAACTTAAATATTTAATTACATTCACAAGATACTTATCCTTTGGGGTCCACTCCCCTTAGGATTAAAGTTCAAATGTCTAGCTTTGAAATTCAAGCACATAAATTGGGGTGTTACATATTCCCCCTCTGAAAATAAACACCGTCCTCGGTGTTGTTATTCAACTAATAGAGTTCATTGTTTTTTAAACAAAAATGGATACCTTTCCATCATTTCAACTTCTCTTTCCCAGGTAGCTTCTTCAACAGTAAAGTGCTTCCACTACACTTTTACTCTGGACATTGTTTTGTTTCTCAATTCAATTTCTTCCCGCTCCAATATTTGAAGCGGTTCTGGCAGGAACTCCCCTTCTGGTTCCACCTGTACAACATTCCAATCAATTGTGTGAGAAGCATCATGCACATATCTTTTTAATAACGAAACATGAAATACATCATGAACTCTAACATGGGGTGGTAAGGCCAGTTTGTAAGCCACTGGTCCCACCCTTTCTAATATTTCAAAAGGACCACGATATCTAGGAGCTAGTTTTGCATAGCTCCCTGCATAAAGAGTGCTCTTTTTAGGTTTGATACGCAAGTACACATGTTCTCCCACTTTAAATTATCGGTGCACTCTTTTCTTATCAGCATAACGACACTTTCTTCCATACAGTGCCTCAAACAGACTCATCTTGATAGAGGATTGGTAGCTATTATTATAGGCAAATTCAGCTAAATGCAAATACTCTTCCCTCTTTGATGGCCTATCCATCACATACATTCTCAGCATATCCTCCAAAATTTGATTTGTCCTCTCTGTTTTCCCGTTGGTTTGAGGGTGATGGGCAGTACTAAAGTTCAACTTAGTACCCATCCCTCCAAATAATCCTTTCCAAAAAGCTGTTGTAAACTTAGCATCTCGATCTGAAACAATTACCTTTGGAACCCCATGAAGCCTTACTATCTCCTTCAGGAACACATTCGCCACTTGAGTTGTTCCAAAGGTAGATTTCACTGGTATAAAGTGGGCAGCTTTTGTTAGAGTGTCTACTACCACCATGATTGAATCATGTTGGTATCTGGTTTTGGGTAATCCTGTTATAAAATCCATGGAAACTGTGTCCCATTTCCATTCTGCAATTTGTAAAGGGTTTAAAAGAGCAGCAGGATGCTAATGTTCAACTTTGACTAGTTGACATTCCATGCACCTACTCAAATATTCTGCTACATCTCTCTTCATTCCTGGCCATAACAATTTCTTTTTCAGGGCTGTTAACATTTTCTGATATCCTGGATGTCCTGCATATGGTTGTTTGTGATGTTCATCCAGAATTTCTCTTTTTAAGGACTCTACATTGGGAATATAGAACCTGTTTTTATAACAGATCAGCCCGTTTTGGTTTTGAGTGAAATCAGTTTTCTCCTTTTTCTGTAGTTTCACCAAGAGTGTTTCATATTTTGGATCTTGATTTACTGCTTTTCTCACCAACTCTTCTACTTTGATCTGGGCACTACTTCCAATGCTGTTTATATTCTGACAAGCATTCCTACTTAAAGCATCGACAACTTTATTTTGTTTTGCCTTGATATGTTTTATGTCCATATCAAATTCACTTAAAAAGGACAGCCATCTGGCTTGTCTTGCATTCAGATCAGTTTGGGAAAAGAAATATTTGAGACTAATATGATCAGTCATCAATGTAAAAATTTTCCCAAGAAGATAGTGCCGCCACATTTTCAAAGCATGAATAACAGCTGCTAATTCTAAAGCATAGGCACTATAATTTTGTTCATGTATTTTCAGTTTCCTAGATTCATAGGCAATAACTGAATTTTGCTGCAAAAGGACTCCTCCCAACCCCTCTCGACAAGCATCTATGCAGACCACAAATTCTTGACCTGGATATGCAATCTTTAGGATAGGGGCTGTAGTGAGTTTTAATTTCAATTGGTCAAAGCTGTTTTGGCATTTGTTTGTCCATTCAAATTTGACACCCTTTCTTTGTAATGATGTTATGGGATGTGCTATAGCAGAAAATCTCTCCACAAATCTGCGATAATAACCTGCAATCCCCATGAATGATCTTACTGCTGAAACATCCATTGGTACAGGCCATTTTTTTATAGCTTTTATCTTTTCAGGGTCAACCGCAAGGCCTTTTTCAGAAATAATATGACCCAGATATTGGATTTTATCCTTATAAAATTCACATTTGCTGAACTTGGCATATAACTGGTTTTCTTTCAGAGTTTGCAACACTATCCGCAAATGTTCTCTATGTTCCTCTTCATTTTTGGAGTAAACCAAAATATCATCTATGAACACAAGAAAAAATTTATCCAAATACTTATTTAACACACTGTTCATCAGACATATAAATGTGGCAGGGGCATTTGTCAATCCAAAAGGTAGGACTACAAATTCATAGTGTCCATACCGGGTTCTAAAAGTTGTTTTGCTGATGTCTTCTTCCTTGATTCTGAGCTGGTGATACCCAGTTCTTAAGTCAATCTTCGAAAAGACTAAAGCCCCTCTCACTTGATCAAAAAGATCATCAATTGTAGGTAGAGGATATCTATTCTTAATGGTCAATTTGCTCAGTTGGCGATAATCAATGCACATCCTAAAAGTTCCATCTTTCTTTTTCACAAATAAGACCGGTGCTCCCCAAGGAGACACACTTGGTCTAATATAACCTTTATCTAGCAATTCTTGCAATTGCATTTTCATTTCCATAAATTCAGGAGGACTCATTCGATATGGGGCTCGGGAAACAGGTGTTGCTCCCGGCACCAGGTCGATTGTAAAATCAATTTCTCTTTTGGGAGGAAGATGAGGAATCTCATCTGAAAATACTTCCTTGAATTCTCTTATCACCAGTAATTCATTCAGTAGATTTTCCCCAGTTTTCTATTCTACTTCCTCCACATGTACTGCATAAAATTGGTATCCTTTCCTAGTTGTTCGTTTTAATTGTAGGGCTGATATTTGTCTTACTGAAATGGATTTTGGTTTTCCTTTGAGAATAAAATTTTTTCCTTCTTCATCCACACAATGCAGGGTTTTATCCCAGCAGTTCATCAGGGCTTTCTTCTTTTCCAGCCAGTCCATTCCTATCAGCAAGTCATAAGAACCTAGAGGAAATATGTTCAGATTTACTTCTGTTTGATAATCATTTAATTTGATTTCTGTTCTGGATAATTTATGTGTTGCTTTTTTCTTAGTTCCAGTGGCCAGCTGTAGCAACCATGACTGCTGAAATTTTTCAGGTTTAAGATTACATTTTTCTACAATTCCAGGACTAATGTAACTGAAAGAAGCACCCGGATCAATCAAAACAGTAACAGGTATGTCAGAAATCTTACCCTCCATTTCCACCATGGTTGCTTGATGTTCTGCTTGCCGATTTTCCAAGGTTGCACTGATAGTTGGTATATTTCTGGCTATGTCATTTACTGTTGTAGCTTCTCGCTCTCTCCTGATCATATGAATGTTTCCATGAGGGCAGTCCCTCAAAAGATGGGGTTCTGCACAGCCCCAAAATTTCAAGGGTTCCTTCATCCTGACTGTCCCTTCCTTTTTACTGTCTC
Organism: Pinus albicaulis; assembly: GCA_034641835.2. Lineage (NCBI taxonomy): Eukaryota > Viridiplantae > Streptophyta > Pinopsida > Pinales > Pinaceae > Pinus > Pinus albicaulis. The sequence goes on from CM076573.1 coordinate 943,902,828, forward strand.
CATCTACTTGTTTTGAAGCCACTTGGGATTGAGCAGTTTGGCTTTCTTTGGGTTTATTAAACTTTTTCCGCTGATGATATCTGCCAAAATTATTTAAATATGATGGTTTTTGTCTTTTTCCCTTGAACTCACCCTTGTTTAACCAGCTTTTTCCTTGCTCAGCCTTTCCTTTAAACTGTTGATAGCATAATCTTGCTTTTCTAACAGCTTCATCCATCGTCTTTGGGTTATCAAACTCAATTTTCTCTTTGTATACAGTAGGCAAACAATTCAGAAACCTTTGTACTCTTGCCTTTTCTTCCCTAATGTAGGGCACATATCTCAGCAGATTTGTAAACATAGTAACAAACTCATCAACAGTGAGCTGTCCTAGTCTAATTTCGTGGAATTCCTTTGCTTTATCGTCATAATAACGCTCATTCAAATAACGATTTTTTAACTTAACCTGGAAATATTCCCAAGTAACTATCTTTTCATCAACGGCATGAACCATTTTTGTCTCCTCCCACCACAAGGTAGCTTTACCTTGTAGCTGGTAAACAACTAATCTGGCTTTCAGATTGCTCTCATATTCATAAACTTGGAAATACTTAATCATGTTCAGCAACCAAGCTTCAACATCTTCCTCCTTCTCTCCATCATAGGAGGGAGGTTTGATCTTTCGGAATTCTCCCTGTAATTCCTTTTTCTGTTTATACTGATGCCTAGTAGCATCATCATCATCAGACTCATCAATCTTCCTCTTTCCGGAACCTTCGCCTTCTTGGCTGTTCCAGGAAGTTAGTTCTCTGATGAGCTTTTCCTGCTCCTTACTGGCTGATGACAACCTGTCATTCTGGCTTTTTAGTCCAGCCAATTCTCCTTGCAACCTGTGCAACATAGCCATCATCAGAGCGTTGGGATCTGGTGTACCAAACTCATCCCGTAGATCCACATAAATTTCTTCATCTTCAGCCATTTCAGCACCACTGTACACACTCATAACACAGATCAGCAAGATTTTAAAAAGAAAATTTCCACCATACTCATTTTAAAAAAAACACTCAGCAACAGTGAGCACAATAACAACAGCCCAGTTTTATAACTTGGGCTCTGATACCATTTGTCACACCTCCCTTTCTATACCAGAGAAGATAACGATTTTTTTTTTTTGTGTATTTATTCTTTCATTGGTCAAAACCCCATGCACTTTAAACAACTAACACTATATATGTTAAAACATTAAAGAGAGGCCTTTATATTCTCTCAATTTCCGTATGGCTAAACCTTTGGTTAAACCCACCATACCATGACCCTCGGAACTTTATTAATTAAATGCACCCCCCCCCCCCCCCCATTATATGGTTCTCTTGATATTACTCAATTCCCATATATATATAATATTATATCACTTTATATATATATGTAACATAGTACATAGCCATCGCTATAATCTCATCCTCTATGTAATACCATCTTTATAGTTTTTAATATATATAACCTTATATACTTTTAACACTTACAATAGGGATGACAGTTTCAAAATGTTATTAATTCATATGACATGGTTAAAATAATGTGAATTGATTTTCCATATTAATGAGACCAATCTTCGCATGATCTTCACGTCGTATGCCTTGATCACTGGTTAATTCATATACAGCCTGATCCACACAGCCTATTCTTTAAGGCGAAGTACTTTCCCATTTAATGAATGGGAACTGGGTTTTGGTTTTCGTTACACCACTGTGATACGCAATCCGATTTCCATGTACCTTTGGCTTACACGTAATTTATGAAATCTAATTACATATATGTTTTTAATGTTGGCAGTCACTTTTGATCATATAATGGTTCAGGTCCGTGAGGTTTCAACTACTCGTTTGTCCTTGACACTAGTTTACCAGAGTTCTCTACGTCAATGGTTTCGATATGGATTGTTTACCATTACTCTACGATCCCTCTCGGGATTCTTCGTGTCCTTGTTATTGATTGAGATTTCCCGCATCTCTATGGTTCATTTTCACCCACCAATCACCTTACACGTGGATGGCGATCAAGGCTTGAATCTTAGGGTTTGTTATTCGTTTATTATCTTTAGTTGTTCATTCTTTTGCTTCCTATTACCATGTTGTTCCGCCTTTGAATTTCATTATCCCTCTTTGGAGCATACCAGGAGTCTTACGGCCGAGGAGTATGTCTATCTCACCTGTCATCCGGTAAGCGTTTATCTTAGTATCTATTGTCGGTGGGTGTTAACACATTACTCGTTTTTCACCCTGTGGGGAAATACCATCACAGGTTAATTTCAGTCTATGCTATTGCGTTTCTTTATAGATTTGTGAATTGCAAATGGTTAGCAGGCCATGCTTGCGTAAGACCGATTGGGGTAATCCTACGTTCAAAGCAAGACCTATGGTGGAGATAGGTAATATCATAATCGTTCAGAATAATTTTTTTTCAATCTTCAATAATTTTTTATCGGCATTTTTCGAACGAGCAATAGCTCTAGTTATACCATTGATCTGGCTTTCTTACCAGCTCCGTCGTTGGTTTTCTATAGGGAACCTGGTTAACACAGTTGGGTTAATTTCATTCGATGTTTAACAGCTGATGCACAGGCTTCACGATTCTTTATGCGGGGACTGTTCGTATTTTGTAGAGGGACAAGTCGAGAATCGTTGCCAGGTTCGATTTTCTATCCTAACCCTGGTAGACTTTAATGGTATCCTTTTTCTCAAGCGAATTGACTAATCGCTCTCATACGTATGGTTTTAGGATTTTATCCAATTTTATTAACCAGGTATATACTTTGCCCCTTCGTTGAGTTTCATGAGCTCGTTCTGCGTACTAACATTGTTATTGCCATGTAACATTCTACTAATGTGTATCGTTTTGTTCATCACAGGTACTATGGCCTCTATTCAACCAAAAATTGTTTCCAGATAATCTCCTACGTTCTCATCACTTTCGATCGTATTAAATTGTTATTCCTCTTCTTCTGTACAGGTTCTACTCAGTTTCCCGAAATCGCTTACTCGGGGTTTCAGGTTTTAGGTTTTCACCTTAGTTGTGATTTGCGTAGTCGTAGAAGTTATTATTTTTCATTCTGTGCTCTCTTTCGGCTACGGCCTTCAAATGTGTATAAGGACAATTTTTAAAACATTGATTTATTTCTGAACTAATAGATCGGAACAAAATCGATGCTTATAATTAATAACTTTCCTATTATGCCATATGGAATGGCAGAGTAATTATCTACGAATTCTCCATTAGAACGTCTTTGGTATTTGAGACGCCTTGTCTGTCATGCGTTTGCAGGGTTTTTCATATAGTTTGTAGATAAGACTGTGTACCATGGATAATCGACAGTGAACTCATAAAATGCTGACTATTAATTTGTTACTCTTTATACCCTACAAGGGTTGTTATTTTATATTCAAACGTGAATGGTTTTTCAACGTCGAAATATGGCTAGACGTTTTGACAATAGTGGATAGTTTTCATAGTTTTCTATTTTTGATATATATATCTTTCCATTTCGGTCCACTTTATATGATTAAATGACTGTCAGTCCAGCACATATCTCTTTTCGTAATGTCGAGGTAATACGTACATAATTAATTGTCAGTAAAATATATTGGTATCCTAAGTGGATGTGTAGGAACTCGTTTATAAAATTGTGACCTCCTTCAGAGACTTCCTTTTCATTTACAATACCCGCTTTGAAACTTGTTTGTTTTTAGAATGATGTATACAGAACATAATTTCTCGTTAAGATTTTTCTGAACTCATGTTAATTACATTATAAATAAATTTTAGTACTTTTCAGTTCATTTATCTCAGTTGCATCACAGGGGTTTCTATCAACTGCAGGTCTTTTCTCCTGTGTTGTGATCTAATTAAATGAACTGCGAGATTTGGATTAGAATATAGATTCGGTGAAAGAATCAATTGTAGTCCATGTGAGGGCATACCTCTATTTCAAAATAAAATATGTAAAGTCCATTCTCGCATACTGAAATGACAAGAACAATTAAAATTCATTTTATACTCAAAAAGTAGATTAAGCGGTTGAACTTTACTATAGAGATTTCTTGCTCTGAATCTCGGTTCACTTACCAATTCAGAATTTGACAGAAATTCTTCTTGCAATACCATTTCCATGTACATTAAATGCATCTTAATATGTCAGTAGATTGTACAAATTATCGATGAGGACAATGTATTCTGATTTAAGCCATCCTTGGGGTTTAGAATTTCTGTTGAATTCTACTCTACAGATTTTTGTTTTCTACAACCATACTGAGTTAAGAAGGTGAATGCCTTCTGGTCAACTCGGTTAAATGTAGCATTTTTAATTATCCTATATAGTCAACTTTTATATGTAGCCAATTCATACAATATAACACAACATATCAATGATTTGTAAACACATACCATGCATACAGTATACCAACCTCCCAACCTTAGAGTCCTCTTTGTCTCCCAGAACTCACCCCCTAGCAGAGACCACCTCCTGGAATAGATCAACCTCTGATACGTTTAGGAGCAGCTTGTTTAAGCTAATGTTTCCCCAAAGCATATTTCTAATTCTGCGTCCAGAATAGCAGGATGCTTTTTCTTCCTGTTTGCCTAGGCTTCCCATTTTTAGGACTCTTTAAAGTTGTTTTATGCTTTTCCTCAGCTTTTCCAGCTTTTCACCTCTTCCCAACTACTTTCCTCGTCATTGGGGAAATTTAGATTCTTCCTCGAAAATCTAATTTAGAAATAATTCCTTTCAAGGATTTTTGAAAGGTTGTGGGGAATAGTTGCCTTGTCCATCCTCATGGATTTAGCAAGTGATCTCATAATCTTATTTTGGTCAATATTCACACCATCATTTTATTCATTTCCTCAACTTAAATATTTAATTACATTCACAAGATACTTATCCTTTGGGGTCCACTCCCCTTAGGATTAAAGTTCAAATGTCTAGCTTTGAAATTCAAGCACATAAATTGGGGTGTTACAAGTAGGTATGGTGAATATGTGCTTAATTATATGGTTAATTGACTATATGCAAAAGTATAGAAATATATATAATTCAAGGAAAAATATATACACGCATATGAGATTTGAAAAATGAAATAAAATGAAAGATAAACTAAGTATGATTACTTAGAGAATAAAAAAGTTAATGATCATCCATATATTTATGTGGTAATATAACATGAACACACACACACACACACACAGATATATATATATATATATATATAATATGATAGTAACTGAATTCCTACCTACGAAAAATTTAGCTATTCCATTTAATAAAATGCATGGGATTTTATGCATAGAATGGATTTACATGAAAATGGTGATAGAAATACCAAGGTAATAGTACCTAGTGGTGTTCAAAATCATGCAAGAAGTTGAGTAGTATTTTAGCTCAAACCAAATTAACATAGGTTAAAGGTTCGGTGTCAATGATTAAGATATATGTACATATATCGTAAAAGATAAAAAGGGTGGAGTAGGTATGGTGAACATGTGCTTAATTATATGGTTAATTGAATTCAAAAGTATAGAAATATATATAATTCAAGGAAAAATATATACATGTATATCAGATTTGAAAAATGAAATAAAATGAAAGATAAACTAAGTATGATTACTTAGAGAATAAAAAAGTTAATGATCATCCATATAAATATATGGTAATATAACATGAAAAAACCTTGTATATATATATATATATATATATATATATATATATATATATATATATATATATATATATATATATATACAAGGAACCATAGGATTATAAAGTACAAAGGTATATATGTATGAATGTTATAAATTATATAAATATACAAAATGGATCAACATGTAAAGTGTTTCCTATATATATAGAGGGGGGAAATTATATATAGTTCTGATCCTATGGAGATAGCAAGTAAATATATATCTATTATTGTATAAAAGGGTCAAAATTTAATGTTGAAATCTTAGACAAGATAATCAAAGATTTTTATTGTTAAATAAAAACAATCCTTTAAAACATTAGTGGGAATGAATGTATCTTATAAAGGAATAAATTATCGGAAAAAAGATTGATAGAAACCAAATTAAGTATTAACAATTTGTAAGATTTCACTATTGCAACAACTATTAGATGATTAAAGTGTCAGACAAGATTTTTGAGTATAACTAGAATTGTTATAAATAGAAAAAAAATTGTGGTAAGTGCAGTTGTTACACCATATGATTATTGATTATAGGAAGGGAGATTGGATGAGAAAGGATGACTTCAATGATCTAATAATGGACATTATTTTATGGCAGACAGATCCTATGTTTGAATACCATATGCTGCATTTGGAGGACCTGAAGCTTGAGCTGTGAGGTAGCCTCGAGCTTGTGCAGTAAGATTCCCGACAACTATCCCTTAAGGTTTGTTGTTTGTATGGACATATGATAATGGATTGGGATGGGTGTCCAAGTTATATTCACCATTGTAAAAATTATTTCTATGGCCTATATTCTTATTTTAAAGTTACTTTTGAGGAGGAATCATTTAAATTATGTATAAGTGTTTGTTTATATTAATTTGTATGTTTCTTTCTCTATATCATTCTTTATTTAATTACTTGAGCATATTGGTATTTGATTTTCTAAACTATTTCACTCGATAAAATTTGTTTGTAGTTGGTCATATTGGTACATGATTTTCTACTCCATTTCACCCATTTCAAATTTTTTTTTATGTAATGTTTCTCATTTAATATTATAGTATAAGATAAGTATGGGTTTGTAATAATCTTTCCTATTCACTTCTAGTAAAAACATAAGTATAGAATCAGGCTCACAATCATGATTTATAGTGTATCTCATCATTACAAGTCAAGGGATTCCTAGGCCTTGTGATTTTTCCTGAGACCACCTCACTTTTTTCAATATCATACAACAATCCAACTCAATGAAATACAAGATAACCCACCACACAATGGCTATCCAGAAATGGCAAGGAAAGGCAAGACTAAAATCCATTGTCACACCTCAAAAAGCCCATGACAGTTACAACAAGAGAAGTAAATGCACTCACGCATGTACCATGCATGCTAAATCTAGCAAGGAAATCACACATATAAATAGATACTTGTAATTAATCCATATGTAGTTGATTTATTATTCTCTTCATTTCTTTATATTTTCTTCCCTATGCCTTCTTTTCCCTTTCTTTTCTTTTATTGATCCAATGTTAGAATGCTCCAAGAATTCTCTAAGTGTCCAAAGTGTGTTTGAGCGAAAGTAGAGAGAGAGCTGCAAAAGTAAACTGAAAAAATGTACCAATTGATCCTCAGATGAATTTTATTAATGAGGCCTTTATTTTATTCATTTTCCATTATTTTCCTTCATTTTCCTCCTCACATTCAACCTGCGACCCTTCACCTTCCCTTTCTCCTATTTTCCTTATTTTCATAAATAAAATACCAATTAATGCCACTTTCCTTTTTCAAAAAAACTTCCATTGCCTTTTTCAATTTCCTTTAGCCATAATAAACCAAATTAACACCCACTATCATTTTTTTCCCTACATTGAACTTGGAATAAGTGTCCCATGACCTTGGTTATTATTTAACCTTTATTAATTGTATTACCTGGAATTTTTACGAGGGTTGTTACAATAAAAATAATTTTACATTGGCTATGGCCAATCATCCAAGTACTCTTGAATCCATTCATTCACTTCTCATGAATGTATGAAGGTTAACTTAAATTTTTGGATTTGGTTTGTGTAATACCCTTCATTGAAAATGAAATATTTAATTCACTTTTACTGTAGTGACTTTGTAAACCATGGGATGTGTGGAAAACCTAGTGGGTAATTTAAATGTTTAAATTATTTTAATTTTATTTGAAATTTGGTTATAGAAAGACATATAATTTATAGGTAAAAGACACTAGATGAAAAGCAAATTAATTTATCAGATAGTTAGAGGACAATTACTCCCATTCTCTAGAGACAAATAATATCAGTTGGGAAAATAATCCAACAGGGCATGAGAGGAATCCTGAGGAAAATAATAAGTGAAAGAGAAAGAAACAAGTACCTCAAACACGATGTTGTTAAGGGAATATAAGATGTCGCCATTTTACCTAAGTCAGCCTTAATGAGACTGTGAGTTCATGGGTTGGACTTGTTACAATATGACATTCCTTTGGTAAAACCTTGCTAGTTCTTTATAAAAAAATTGTTATGGAAGATAATAACATGCTTGCGGGAGAATTGGTGCTTTTCATTCTTATTGGTTGGGAGGAGAAGTCTTTCTCCTTTGTGAATTCCCTGGAAGCCTAAACCTAAACAGATAAGTTTTTATATTTCTCTAGAAATTTTATTCATTCTGTAATTACTATGGTGTGAGTATATTCTGTAAGTCTATAATGTAAGTTACCTAGTTTGATAATGAATGGAATGGATAATATTTTATGTAATTATTGTAGCATAAATACCTTTCGAAAAGTCTATGATATGTATTACTCTTTGGGACATATAATGAAATGGAGAGTTTTTTTGTGAATGAAAACTGCAGTTGGCCAGAGTGGTGAATAATTTAATCAATAATGTATATTCTGCTATGATATTGTGTTGAACATAGGTTAGTCCCAGTTGGAAAATACAATTAAGTTATCCAGAACAGTCATTATTCAAGATACATATATCATTAATATGCTCTGAATGGTGAGTGGAAAGTCCTGGAGAAGCTACATACCACACAATCATTGGAATAATATTATTCATACTATGTTGAACAAGAAATTGAAAATTAAATAAAAGTTAATTTGCAAACATGGTTGCATGCTAAGACTCTAAATTTAAAAACAAGAAGGAAAAACTACAAGTGAAAACTATAACTAGGTACTAAGCTTAAAATAACCTGCAATATCAAATTACAGTAAAAATATATTCACAATATCAAGTTGATGAATTAATAGTCAATAAAATACCAACACCAACTCAGTTTTCAAATTTTTATATAAACAATAGGCTAAATCACAAAGCAAAAGGATAATATCCTCATAAATATTAGTAACCGAATGAGACGTAATAAAAATAATTGTCCATTACAAAATAAATATGGTATTTGAAACTAAAACCAAACAGCTTGAAACTCCATAACTATTAACCAACACCAGAAGTTTTACAAAGGCATAAAAATTGTGAAAATGACCGAATTAGATATATTAATCATGTTTCATCATCAAATAAATGTGTATCAATAATTAAAAAAAAATGCCAGGACTGAGTATTAAGGAAAATATTCTATACGACAAGTAAAAAATTTAACACATATTATAACACCACGAAGAATGGTTTGGGCGCAACGACCAATCTTATAATTTACATATTTAAAACACCATGAAAAACTCACGTGTGAACTGGCTAGGGATAAATTAATTAGTCCTATATTCATAAAAATAAAGGAAAACTTTATGGGAGGAACCTGGAAGGAAAATCCATAAGTCAGTCATGCAACCCCAGATGCCGAAGTTATCTAGAAGAAATCTATAGAAAAAGTTACCTAATCATCACAATTAACATGTCGGTTAGAATAAATGTAATTTAAGAAAGGAACCATGAACTCCGAAATAATGAACCTATAACTGTAAAGATCAATTATATGGCAGTAGACTCCTATGTTTTCTTACTTGTAACTGAAATAAACCTATTTGGGTTAATACTATAATAACCATAAAGCAAAGAGAAAATTCAAGGTAATCCTATACATGTGCTCAAGAATGAGCACTAAATCACCTTAAATTTCCCAGCGAGAGCTTAACATTAAGCAATATTACAAGTGAACTCCAAGCTCCTATAACCTTGAATAGATAGAGGAGGGTTTCCCTCGTTCTTGTTAAAAATGAATGAAATGAACAAAAAATGAAACCCTAACCTCAGACACTTGTAGATGTGAGTCAATATCAATATTTAAAACAAATTGAAAAAATTTAAACCATAAATTTATTACCTTAATAGTCATCATCATGGCATCGAACCAAAACAATTTAGTAAAATAATCAACGAGAGTTCGAGTCACTGGAGTTGAGCTTTTCCAGATGAATAGACGGTGTGAATGGTACGTGAGCATGGAAAGGGTACGGATGGTTACACCCCATGACCAACCCTAGTCTATTTGGACTGTCAGATCCCAATGCCTAATGATATAGGGTCATAACCATTTCCACTTCACCTTAGTGAGTACAAGCCAGGTGGGCCAAGGAGCAATCTTGAAAAAGGATGTGTAGGTTTCGTAACAAGAATACAGTCTAAGTTAGGAATCATGTATGGCCAGGTCCTAATGTTTATGGATTTTTAAGTTTTTCTAAAATAGATAATGGGGCCATATACATAGGTTTCCAACAATACAATTGAGACGAGGGCATGGTTTGAGTTTTCGTATTATGTAAATGTACACATATATAGTGAGACATTAAACATATAAGTATATAGAGATGATATAAATATCGAACATAAGGAGATTATGTTATTATCATTTTTCATATAAAGAAATATAGAACAGATAATTAAATAATTCGTTTTAATGATAATGAGAATACCCTATGAGCTAATGCATATTAGAATTTAACTATTTGCCAGATAATTTATTTTTATGGTGTGGATGTTACAAGTGGTATCAGAGATGACGAGTTCAACATTGTGTCCTGTTGAAATATGGGTATAGTTAGGTGAACTTCAAGTCATACACATTCTTCTATTTTAAAATAAATACAAAAGTAAGGGAAAAATAACCAACTAAGAATTGGAAATGGACCATATATGGGAAATTTATGTGCCATAAAACGAAGGTAACGAGAAGTGAAAAATCATGTCATGAGTAGATTAAAAAATAAAACATTCCATCACAAAATTGAATTATTGTTGGGATAACTTTAACTATGAGAACTAATAGGTTGGGTACCTAGGAGAGCAAGCAGATGTGTGAATGAACTAAGTATTAACACGTGTTAATTAGTAAATAAAATTTTGTAATTGTGGGTGTAACACCTCCAGTAATGAAATTTTTTTTTTTTCTAATTTTCCCCGATATACAGGGGTTTTCTCTCTATTCACGTAGTTATGTAATTAAGGGCTTCAACATGTTAACTTTAGTTCCCTCATGATAAAGTTTACTCTAACCATTTAGCATCTCTGTCTTCATAAGAACAGTGAACATTCCACCTGTATCCTTTTCAACCAGATATATATATATATGAAACTTCCATACCACTTTACATTATCATGGGATGTGTTTTTTTTTTTCCTCTAGATTTAATAAAGTCATAGTCTATATGAACATACATATGTTTCAATAACCTCTCCTAACATATATATTTATATTCAACACATATATTTTTGAATCCCCTATAGATTTCCCACGTATATCTATGGATCCACATATATATAGGGATAACACCCTCTTGCTAATATCCTTAAATCCACATATAAATGTATATATAGATGTCATTATATATATATATATATACCACATATACTACTTGCCTATGTAGCCTTTGGAAATATTAATTTAATGAGCATATATATACATATATATAGCACCTATATTTATATACATAACATATATAGGTCCAACCTTTAGTGTAATAACTTCGAAGCGCCAACAGATACATATCTCCTAAAATCGAAATAACCCCTTTAATGTTTTCATGGGATCCTTACGCATATACAACCATGCAATATAAAAAGACACGTAAATCTCAATGATATACCGTACAGACCCTACCTTTAACTTAATTCGTATACTTATCCATGGAGCTATAATTATATTCGTGTAAGCCTAACTTAAGTCACGACTTGTGCGCTCGAATTCTGGGTATAATTCCATTTCCTTCTGCGTACTATGATTTTTGGTTTTTGTATCGTTTATGTGAAAGTATTGACCGGATTTCTTCACGGCGTAACTCATTATTGCTCGTTCATATTTATACAGGTAGCATCGAATGTAATAATATTTCGGTATGCAGATCGCGACGCTGAACTCATATACAACACGGTGCCCCTTTCGGCGGTTTATCACGATTACGGTTATGAACCAGGGCTGACACGTTGGTACTGGAGCGTGTTATACACGTTACACAGTGTTTAACGTATGAACTTTGTTATGCAGACAGAGCTGGCATCTCACTCCAGAAAAGAGAGTACCAACTGCCGGCGCATCTCGTCTCATACCTAGCAAAGTTTGACGGTTGGTTCTGCTGTTTGACATGTCGGCTCACTCATGTACTGTGAGACCCGAGTCCTACCTCGGAGAATTTAAAATTCTAGGGTTAGTACTCTATTACTGTGTGAGTAAGGCGTAGCTGCTACATAACCCCACTGCGCACCTTAATGTCGCCTAGTACGAGCCTGTCGACGTGGCCGACTTCCCGCACTCAACCTGGGGATTCTCTGATCTTTCTGGGGTAATGGAATTAGGGTTACAGGAATTTCCTTTAAGTCAAAGCTCCTGCGCGGTTCTGTTCATCCGATCTTTCCCTATTATTTCCAGGTGTAGAGTCGTTGTAATTCCCCCCTCTCTTCGCCGGTGGTCGAGGGTGTGATCGAATTCGGTTGCGGCTAGGGTTCATTGTTTCTGGTTTGTTATTATTCTTCATGCAGGATTTCCTCACTTAAATCCGCAATTGTTTTTTTTTTATATCTCTGCATCTCATTTCTGTTATATCCCTTACGCTCTTATACTTGTTTTCTTCGTGGTTTAGTAGAGAATACAGTATCTCATTCTTTTCACATTGTGTTTCGCAGAGAGGACAACTCGTCGCATCTCAGGCTAGCCGGTTCTCTGGCATTTATTAAGCTTTGACTTAATGTCATGCGACGCTATGGTAAATTTACACATTCACTAGGGTTCGCTTTATCCAAATTTTCTAAACTGTTATGATGTAAACCCTAGCTGGTTACCTGGGTTTCTTTGTGTCAATACTGAATACATAGGCGCTCTCATTCCTTACACAGCGTATGCATTTCTCTATTTCTCGGTTGTAAGCGTCGATACGACTCCCTAATCGTAAGCGCCATCTACGCACAGGTATTTTTAAATTTCTTCACTATGACTGAAGTAGTGATGCAACAGATTCGTGGTTTTGTGCGTCCCTTCAATCTGCTATCTTTTGCGACAACCGCTAGCTACTGTAACATAGCAATGTTCTCTCTTTTTTTTCTACGTTTAATTAACCGGTCGCACTTGTGGCTGTGGTTAAAGGTGTCAAAGACCAGTCCGCCTCGCTATATTGCACTTTTTTTTGTTTCTTTTTACTTACAGAATGGCCAATGTCTCGAACTCGTCCATTGTTAGTCTCTGTGCACTAATGCGATTTAATTTTTTGATCAGATAGTTTCAGAAATGGCAGTGTTCTTCGCGAACGAAGGTAAGGATTTCGTATTGTGTGGTATTTTAACGCTATATCTTACTGCATAGCGAAGAAATACAATTAATTTGCATCAAAGTGAATATACAATGTCACTCATATAATCAGCCATTTATATATTACCCGCGATCTCGTAATAATTTTTGTTAGAGCTATGAAAATATCCACGCTGTCTTGTAATGATTATGGTTAGAAACTGGTATTTATACATTGTATTAGCGTTGCACCCTTTTCCACTGTTCGTTTCATTTCACATTAACAGATCTCCAATGGGCCGTGGCTTACAATGTCGTTACAGTCCGTGAGACTCGTTTGACCGAGGCCAACGACGTAGAGTTTTAATTAATTTCCATACATTAATTTAGTTTGGCTGTACATTCATTTTAATTGCCTACCATGATCATATATATATCTTACAGTTAACACAATGGACTCGTATTTATATTTCCCTTGTGACATATATTATTCGTATATGTATGATTCGTGGTTATGGTTCCTCTTTAACATATATGGTTTTCATATATATGGTTTGTGTATATATATGCGTACTCCTATTTCCCTTTTAACATATAGGTTTCATTGATGTACTAGCTCATTTACATGTAATTGCGCTATATCTTGATATGACTGTATATATATAGTGTTGTTAAATGCCTACACATGGAATCGATAGTTTATTTGAGGATGTTCATTAAGCGTGGATTTTAATCCAGGGCCATACTATTTATTGCAAGGGTTTAAGGTGAATTTAAAATGCAATACACCTTATAATTACTATGAAAGCTACAGTAGTCCTACAGAATAGAATGACTTATTTATCTAGAAGAACTACTAAGTCCATACCCTAATGTTTTACTTTATTTCCTTAGTTCTGCTATAATATTTTTCTGATATACTTATGAGCATACAATGTCACCTTGCATCTACATGAGATAAGAAAATATTTAATTATATGTGGAGACAAAGTAACTTCAGATTTAAACCGACTTGGTTTAGAGTTTCTGGGGTTTCTACTCTATGAGTTTATGGTCTGCAACTAAACAAAATCTGGAAGGTGAAAGCCTTAGGATGGACTCTGGTAAATGTAGTACTAAAATTAATCATACCAGTAAAATTGATTTTTATATGTAGCCAATTCATACTATCATAAAACAAAATAACAAGAATTTCAGAACATACCACAATTGCAAATGACCAACCTCCCAACCTTAGAGTCCTCTTTGTCTCCCAGGACTCACCCCCGAGCTAAGATCACCTCCCAAGATAGACCAACCTCTGATCTACTTAGGAGCAGCTTATTTAAGTTCATAATTCCCCAAAGCATGTTTCTAATTCTGCGTCCAGAATAGCAGGATGCTTTCTTTCCTGTTTAGCCTAGGCTTCCCATTTTGGGACTCTTTAAAGATGTTTTATGCTTTTCCTCAGCTTTTCCAGCTTTTATTACCTCTTCCCAACTACTTTCCTCTTCATTGGGGAAATTTAGATTCCTCCTCAAAATCTAAATTAATTTCTTTCAAGGATTTTTGAAAGATTGTGGGGATTTGTTGCCTTATCCATCCTCATGGATTTTGGCAAGTGATCTCTAATTCTCATCTTGGTCAAAATGCACAATCATTTTATTTATTTCCTCAAATTAAATATGCAAATACATTCACACCATACTTATCCTTTGGGGTCCACTCCCCTTAGGACTTAAAGTTCAAATGTCTAACTTTAAAAATTCAACACACAAATTGGGGGTATTACATATTCCCCCTCTGAAAATAAACACCGTCCTCGGTGTTGTTATTCAACTACTAGAGTTCACTTAAACAAAAATGGATATTTCTCCATCATTTCAGCTTCCCTTTCCCAGGTAGCTTCTTCAGCAGTAAAGTGCTTCCACTGCACTTTTACTCTGGCCACTGTTTTGTTTCTCAATTCAATTTCTTCCCGCTCCAATATTTGAAGCGGTTCTGGCAGAAACTCCCCTTCTGGTTCCACCTGTACAACATTCCAATCAACTATGTGAGAAGCATCATGCAGATATCTTTTTAGTAATGAAACATGAAACACATTATGCACTCTAACATGGGGTGGTAAGGCCAGCTTGTAAGCCACTGGTCCCACCCTTTCTAAAACTTCAAAAGGCCCACAATATCTAGGAGCCAGTTTTGCACAACTTCCTGCATAAAGTGTGCTCTTTTTGGGTTTGATGTGCAAATAAACATGATCCCCCACTTTGAATTCTCGGTGCACTCTTTTCTTATCAGCATAGCTCTTCTGTCGATCTTGTGCTATCTTGATATTTCTCTGTATTTGTTTAACAATTTTTTCCATCTCTTGTAGTGCATCTGGTCCCAACACCAGTTTATCCTCTGGTTGACTCCAACTCAAGGGTGTACGGCACTTTCTCCCATAGAGTGCCTCAAACGGACTCATCTTAATAGAAGATTGGTAGCTGTTATTATAGGCAAATTCAGCTAAATGCAGATATTCCTCCCACTTTGATGGTCTATCCATCACATACATTCTCAACATATCCTCTAAAATTTGATTCATTCTTTCCGTTTTCCCGTCTATTAGAGGGTGATAGGCGGTACTAAAATTTAGTTTAGTACCCATCCCTCCAAACAATCCCTTCCAAAATGCTGCTGTAAACTTAGCATCTCGATCTGAAACAATTACTTTGGGAACTCCATGAAGCCTTACTATCTCCTTCAGGAAAACATTTGCTACTTGAGCTGTTCCGAAAGTAGATTTCACTAGTATAAAGTGAGCAGCTTTTGTGAGAGTGTCTACTACTACCATCACAGAATCATGTTGATCTTTAGTCTTGGGTAATCCTGTTATAAAATCCATGGAAACTGTGTCCCATTTCCATTCTGCAATTGGCAAAGGGTTTAAAAGACCTGCTGGATGTTGGTGCTCAACTTTGACTAGCTGACATTCCATACATCTACTTAAATACTCTGCTACATCTCTTTTCATTCCTCGCCAGAACAACTTCTTCTTCAAGGCTGTTAACATCTTTTGGTATCCTGGATGTCCTGCATAGGGCTGTTTGTGATATTCATCTAGAATTTCTCTTTTCAATGACTCTATATTTGGAATATACAACCTGTTTTTGTAATAGAGCAGCCCTTTTTGGTTTTTAGTGAAATCAGTTTTTTCCCTTGTCTGTAGTTTCACCAAGAGTGCTTCATAGTTGGGATCTTGAGTTGCTGCTTTTCCCACCAATTCCTCTACCTCCATATGGGCACTACTCCCCATGCTGTTTAAATTTTGACAAGCATTTTGACTTAATGCATCAACAACTTTATTCTCCTTCCCCTTGATATGCTTTATGTCCATATCAAATTCACTTAGAAAGGACAGCCATCTGGCTTGTCTTGCATTCAGGTCAGTTTGGGAGAAAAAATATTTGAGGCTAATATGATCAGTCATCAATGTGAACTTCTTCCCCAGCAGATAGTGCCTCCACATTTTTAAAGCATGAATAACAGCTGCAAATTCCAAATCATATGCACTATAATTCTGTTCATGAGTTTTCAATTTCCTAGACTCATAAGCAATAACTAAATTTTCTTGCAATAGGACTCCTCCTAGCCCTTCTCTGCAAGCATCTGTACATACCACAAACTCTTTATCAGGATCAGCAATTTTTAATATAGGAGCTGAAATAAGTTTTTGTTTCAATTGTTCGAAACTGTTTTGACATTTCTCAGTCCACACGAACTTAACACCCTTCCTTTGTAATGAGGTTATGGGATTTGCTATAGCAGAAAATCTCTCCACAAATCTGCGATAATAGCCTGCAATTCCCATAAATGATCTTACTGCTGAGATATCAGTGGGGACTGGCCATTCTTTAATGGCTTTTATCTTTTCAAGGTCAACTGCCAACCCTTTTTCAGAAATAATATGACCCAGATATTGAATTTTATCTTTATAAAATTCACATTTTCCGAACTTGGCATATAGTTGGTTTTCTTTTAAAGTCTGCAACACTATTCTCAGATGCTCCTTATGTTCATCTTCATTTTTAGAATAGACTAAGATATCATCTATGAACACAAGAACAAATTTGTCCAAAAACTTGTTTAACACACTGTTCATCAAGCACATAAATGTGGCAGGGGCATTCGTCAAACCAAAAGGTAGGACTACAAATTCGTAATGCCCATACCTGGTTCGAAATGTTGTTTTGCTGATGTCTTCTTCTTTAATTCTAAGCTGGTGATAACCAATCCTTAGGTCAATCTTGGAAAAGACTGAAGCTCCTCTCACTTGATCAAAAAGATCATCAATTCTAGGCAAAGGGTATCTGTTCTTAATGGTTAACTTGTTCAATTGCCGATAGTCAATGCACATTCTAAAAGTTCCATCCTTCTTTTTCACAAATAGAACCGGGGCTCCCCAAGGAGACACACTGGGTCTGATATACCCTTTATCTAACAACTCCTGCAATTGCATTTTTAGTTCCATGAGTTCTGGAGGACTCATCCGATAGGGGGCTCGGGAAACAGGTGTGGCTCCCGGCACCAAATCTATGGAAAAATCAATTTCTCTTTTGGGAGGGAGATGAGGGATTTCCTTGGGAAAGACTTCCTTAAATTCTCTGATGACTGGTATAGCATCCAGTAACTCTTCCTCAGTTTGCTGTTCTATTTCTTCTACATGCACTGCATATACTTGGTATCATTTTCTAGCTGTTCTTTTTAATTGTAAGGCTGATATTTGTCTTATTGAAATGGATTTTGGTTTTCCTTTTAGTGTAAAAGGTTTCCCTTCTTCATCCACACAATGCAGGGTTTTATCCCAGCAGTTCATCAGAGCTTTCTTCTTTTCCAGCCAATCCATTCCTATCAGCAAGTCATAGGATCCTAATGGCAATATGTTTAAATTTACTTCTGTTGGAAATCCATTTAATTGTATTGTTGTTTTGGGAAATTTATGTGTGACTTTTCTCTTAGTTCCAGTGGCCAGCTGTACCAACCATGATTTGTAATTTTTTGATTTAATTTACATTTTCTACAATTCGGGTTAATAACTCAAGAAAGCACGGATCAATCAAAACGATAATAAGCCCGAATTAATCTTTATCATTTCCCACCATGGTTGCTTGATGTTAAAATGCAGGTTACTACAATCTTGGCGATAGTTGGTATTTACGGCTATGTCGTTCTTGTTGTTGCTTCCTGCTTCTATGTGATCATGTGTATATTTAAATTAGGAATGATTACCTCATCATATGGGGTTCTCCCTTATTTAATATTTCAAAAGGTTCCTTCATTAAATTTGTCCCTTCCTTTTTATTGTTTTCCCTTCACTTTGGTTTTGAAGCCACTTGGGGCTGACGGTTTGACTTTCTTTTGGTTCGTGATTTTTTCGCCAATGATCTCTACCGAAATTTCTTAGATATGCTGGTTTTGGTCTTTTACCTTTGAACTCACCCTTGTTCAGCCAGCTCTTCCCTTGTTCAGCTTTTCCTTTAGACTGCTGATAGCATAATCTTGCTTTTCTAACAGCTTCATCCATTGTCTTTGGGTTGTCAAACTCAATTTTCTCTTTGTACATAGTAGGTAAGCAATTCAGAAACCTTTGAACCTTTGCTTTTTCTTCCCTAATGTACGGAACATATCTCAGTAAATTGGTAAACTTAGTGACAAACTCATCAATAGTGAGTTGTCCTAGTCTAAGTTCATGGAATTATTTTGCTTTATCATCATAATAACTTTCATTCAAATAACGACTTTTGAACTTAGTCTGAAAATCTTCCCAAGTAACTGTCTTTTCATCAATGGCATGCACCATTTTTGTCTCTTCCCACCAGAGTGTAGCTTTTCCTTGTAGCTGGTACACAGCTAATCTAGCCTTCAAATTGCTCTCATATTCATAAACTTGGAAATACTTGATCATGTTCAGCAACCAAGCTTCAGCATCCTCCTCCTTCTCCCCATCATAGGAGGGAGGTTTGATCTTTCTAAATTCTCCCACGGTCCTGGCTTCTCGTGTCTGTGACATCCTCATCATCGAGACTCATCCATCTTTCTCTCGGAAACCTTCGCCTTCTTCTATCCCAAGGAATACGATGAGCTTTTCTTATGCTAACGAGTGACAACATGTCATTACGGCTTTTCGATTCGATAATTCTAAATTGCAGCCTGTTCTCGTTGCAGCATGTGCAACATAGCCATTACCGGGGCATTGGGATCTGGATTCGCAAACTCATCATGCAGATCCACATAAATTCCTTCACCTTCAGCCATTTCAACTGTACACACTCACAACACAGATTAGTAAAATTTTATAAAAATTTCAGAAAACAAAATATGTAATAATCAGTGAGCACAAAGTTGACAGCCCAAATTGTTGTAACTGGTGCTCCGATACCATTTGTAACACCTCCAGTAATGAAATTTTTTTTTTTTCTAATTTTCCCCGATATACAGGGGTTTTCTCTCTCTTCACGTAGTTATGTAATTAAGGGCTTCAACATGTTAACTTTAGTTCCCTCATGATAAAGTTTACTCTAACCATTTAGCATCTCTGTCTTCATAAGAACAGTGAACATTCCACCTGTATCCTTTTCAACCAGATATATATATATGAAACTTCCATACCACTTTACATTATCATGGGATGTGTTTTTTTTTTTCCTCTAGATTTAATAAAGTCATAGTCTATATGAACATACATATGTTTCAATAACCTCTCCTAACATATATATTTATATTCAACACATATATTTTTGAATCCCCTATAGATTTCCCACGTATATCTATGGATCCACATATATATAGGGATAACACCCTCTTGCTAATATCCTTAAATCCACATATAAATGTATATATAGATGTCATTATATATATATATATATACCACATATACTACTTGCCTATGTAGCCTTTGGAAATATTAATTTAATGAGCATATATATACATATATATAGCACCTATATTTATATACATAACATATATAGGTCCAACCTTTAGTGTAATAAATTGGAAGCGCCAACAGATACATATCTCCTAAAATCGAAATAACCCCTTTAATGTTTTCATGGGATCCTTACGCATATACAACCATGCAATATAAAAATACACGGAAATCTCAATGATATACCGTACAGACCCTACCTTTAACTTAATTCGTATACTTATCCATGGAGCTATAATTATATTCGTGTAAGTCTAACTTAAGTCACGACTTGCGCGCTCAAATTCTGGGTATAATTCCATTTCCTTCTGCGTACTATGATTTTTGGTTTCTGTATGGTTTATGTGCAAGTATTGACCGGATTTCTTCACGGCGTAACTCATTATTGCTCGTTCATATTTATGCAGGTAGCATCGAATGTAATAATATTTCGGTATGCAGATCGCGACGCTGAACTCATATACAACACGGTGCCCCTTTCGGCGGTTTATCATGATTACGGTTATGAACCAGGGCCGACACGTTGGTACTGGAGCGTGTTATACACATTACACAGTGTTTAACGTATGAAATTTGTTCTGCAGACAGAGCTAGCATCTCACTCCAGAAAAGAGAGTACCAACTGCCAGCACATCTCATCTCATACCTAGCAAAGTTTGACAGTTGGTTCTGCTGTTTGACATGTCGGCTCACTCATGTACTGTGAGAGCTGAGTCCTGCCTCGGAAAATTTAAAATTCTAGGGTTAGTACTCTATTACTGTGCGAGCAGGACGTAGCTGCTACATAACCCCACTGCGCGCCTTAATGTCGCCTAGTACGAGCCTGTCGACGTGGCCGACTTCCCGCACTCAACCTGGGGATTCTCTGATCTTTCTGGGGTAATGGAATTAGGGTTACAGGAATTTCCTTTAAGTCAAAGCTCCTGCTCGGTTCTGTTCATCCGATCTTTCCCTATTATTTCCAGGTGTAGAGTTGTTGTAATTCCCCCCTCTCTTCGCCAGTGGTCGAGGGTGTGATCGAATTCGGTTGCGGCTAGGGTTCATTGTTTCTGGTTTGTTATTATTCTTCATGCAGGATTTCCTCACTTAAATCCGCAATTGTTTTTTTTTTATATCTCTGCATCTCATTTCTGTTATATCCCTTACACTCTTATACTTGTTTTCTTCGCGGTTTAGTAGAGAATACAGTATCTCATTCTTTTCACATTGTGTTTCGCAGAGAGGACAACTCGTCGCATCTCAGGCTAGCCGGTTCTCTGGCGTTTATTAAGCTTCGACTTAATCTCATGCGACGCTATGGTAAATTTACACATTCACTAGGGTTCGCTTTATCCAAATTTTCTAAACTGTTATGATGTAAACCCTAGCTGGTTAGCTGGGTTTCTTTGTGTCAATACTGAATACATAGGCGCTCTCATTCCTTACACAGCGTAGGCATTTCTCTATTTCTTGGTTGTAAGCGTCGATACAACTCCCTAATCGGAAGCGCCATCTACGCACAGGTATACTTAAATTTCTTCACTACGACTGAAGTAGTGATGCAACAGATTCGTGGTTTTGTGCGTCCCTTCAATCTGCTATCTTTTGCGACAACCGCTAGCTACTGTAACATAGCAATGTTCTCTTTTTTTTTTCTACGTTTAATTAACCGGTCGCACTTGTGGCTGTGGTCAAAGGTGTCAAAGACCAGTCCGCCTCGCTATATTGCACTTTTTTTTGTTTCGTTTTACTGACAGAATGGTCAATGTCTCGAACTCGTCCACTGGTAGTCTCTGTGCACTAATGCGATTTAATTTTTTGATCAGATAGTTTCAGAAATGGTAGTGTTCTTGGCGAACGGAGGTAAGGATTTCGTATTCTGTGGTATTTTAATGCTATATCTTACTGCATAGCGAAGAAATACAATTACTTTGCATCAAAGTGAATATACAGTGTCACTCATATAGTCAGCCATTTATATATTATCCGCGATCTCGTAATAATTTTTGTTAGAGCTATGAAAATCTCTACGTTGTCTTGTAATGATTATGGTTAGAAACTGGTATTTATACATTGTATTAGCGTTGCACCCTTTTCCACTGTTCGTTTCATTTCACATTAACAGATCTCCAATGGGCCGTGGCTTACAACATCGTTAAAGTCCGCGAGACTCGTTTGACCGAGGCCAACGACGTAGAGTTTTAATTAATTTCCCTACATTAATTTAGTTTGGCTGTACATTCGTTTTAATTGGCTACCATGATCATATATATATCTTACAGTTAACACAATGGACTTGTATTTATATTTCCCTTGTGACATATATTATTCGTATATGTATGATTCCTGGTTATGGTTCCTCTTTAACATATATGGTTTTCATATATATGGTTTGTGTATATATATGCGTACTCCTATTTCCCTTTTAACATATAGGTTTCATTGATGTACATAGCTCATTTGTAACCAATTGCGCTAAATCTTGATACTTGTTAACATATATATAGTGTTGTTAAATGCCTACACATGTAATCGATAGTTCATTTGAGGATGTTCATTAAGCATGGATTTAATCCATGGCCATACTATTTATTGCAAGGGTTTAAGGTGAATTTAAAATGCAATACACCTTATAATTTCTATGAAAGCCATAATAGTCCTGCAGAATAGAATTACGTATTTATCTAGAAGAATTACGAATTCCATACTCTAATGTTTTTACTTTATTTCCTTAGTTTTGCTATAATAATTTTCTGATATACTTATGAGCATAGAATGTCACCTTGCATCTACATGAGATAAGAAAATATTTAATTATCTGTGGGGACAAAGTAACTTCAGATTTAAACCTACTTGGTTTAGAGTTTCTGGGGTTTCTACTCTATGGGTTTATGGTCTGCAACTAACCAGAATCTGGAAGGTGAAAGCCTTAGGATGGACTCTGGTAAATGTAGTACCAAAATTAATCATACAAGTAAAATTAATTTTTATATGTAGCCAATTCATACTATCATAAAACAAAATAACAAGAACTTCAGAACATACCACAATTGCAAATGACCAACCTCCCAACCTTAGAGTCCTCTTTGTCTGCCAAGACTCACCCCCGAGCTAAGATCACCTCCCAAGATAGACCAACCTCTGATCTACTTAGGAGCAGCTTATTTAAGCTCATAATTCCCCAAAGCATGTTTCTAATTCTGCGTCCAGAATAGCAGGATGCTTTCTTTCCTGTTTAGCCTAGGCTTCCCATTTTGGGACTCTTTAAAGCTGTTTTATGCTTTTCCTCAGCTTTTCCTAGCTTTTCTCACCTCTTCCCAACTACTCCTCTTCATTGGGGAAATTTAGATTCCTCCTCAGAATCTAAATTAATTTCTTTCAAGGTTTTTTTTTTTTTTGAAAGATTGTGGGGATTTGTTGCCTTATCCATCCTCATGGATTTTTGGCAAGTGATCTCTAATTCTCATCTTGGTCAAAATGCACAATCATTTTATTTATTTCCTCAAATTAAATATGCAAATACATTCACACCATACTTATCCTTTGGGGTCCACTCCCCTTAGGACTTAAAGTTCAAATGTCTAACTTTAAAAATTTAACACACAAATTGGGGGTATTAAATATTCCCCCTCTGAAAATAAACACCGTCCTCGGTGTTGTTATTCAACTACCAGAGTTCACTTAAACAAAAATGGATATTTCTCCATCATTTCAGCTTCCCTTTCCCAGGTAGCTTCTTCAGCAGTAAAGTGCTTCCACTGCACTTTTACTCTGGCCACTGTTCTGTTTCTCAATTCAATTTCTTCTCGCTCCAATATTTGAAGCGGTTCTGGCAGAAACTCCCCTTCTGGTTCCACCTGTACAACATTCCAATCAACTATGTGAGAAGCATCATGCACATATCTTTTTAGTAATGAAATATGAAACACATCATGCACTTTAACATGGGGTGGTAAGGCCAGCTTGTAAGCCACTGGTCCCACCCTTTCTAAAACTTCAAAAGGCCCACAATATCTAGGAGCCAGTTTTGCACAACTTCCTGCATAAAGTGTGCTCTTTTTGGGTTTGATGTGCAAATACACATGATCCCCCACTTTGAATTCTCGGTGCACTCTTTTCTTATCAGCATAGCTCTTCTGTCGATCTTGTGCTGTCTTGATATTTCTCTGTATTTGTTTAACAATTCTTTCCATCTCTTGTAGTGCATCTGGTCCCAACACCAGTTTATCCTCTGGTTGACTCCAACTCAAGGGAGTACGGCACTTTCTCCCATAGAGTGCCTCAAACGGACTCATCTTAATAGAAGATTGGTAGCTGTTATTATAGGCAAATTCAGCTAAATGCAGATATTCCTCCCACTTTGATGGTCTATCCATCACATACATTCTCAACATATCCTCTAAAATTTGATTCGTTCTTTCCGTTTGCCCGTCAGTTTGAGGGTGATAGGCGGTACTAAAATTCATTTTAGTACCCATCCCTCCAAACAATCCCTTCCAAAATGCTGCTGTAAACTTAGCATCTCGATCTGAAACAATTACTTTGGGAACTCCATGAAGCCTTACTATCTCCTTCAGGAAAACATTTGCTACTTGAGCTGTTCCGAAAGTAGATTTCACTGGTATAAAGTGAGCATCTTTTGTGAGAGTGTCTACTACTACCATCACAGAATCATGCTGATATTTAGTCTTGGGTAATCCTGTTATAAAATCCATGGAAACTGTGTCCCATTTCCATTCTGCAATTGGCAAAGGGTTTAAAAGACCTGCTGGATGTTGGTGCTTAACTTTGACTAGCTGGCATTCCTTACATCTACTTAAATACTCTGCTACATCTCTTTTCATTCCTGGCCAGAACAACTTCTTCTTCAAGGCTGTTAACATCTTTTGGTATCCTGGATGTCCTGCATAGGGCTGTTTGTGATATTCATCTAGAATTTCTCTTTTCAATGACTCTATATTTGGAATATACAACCTGTTTTTGTAATAGAGCAGCCCTTTTAGGATTTTAGTGAAATCAGTTTTTTCCCTTGTTTGTAGTTTCACCAAGAGTGCTTCATAGTTGGGATCTTGAGTTGTTGCTTTTCCCACCAATTCCTCTACCTCAATATGGGCACTACTCCCCATGCTGTTTAAATTTTGACAAGCATTTCGACTTAATGCATCGGCAACTTTATTCTCCTTCCCCTTGATATGCTTTATGTCCATATCAAATTCACTTAGAAAGGATAGCCATCTGGCTTGTCTTGCATTCAGGTCAGTTTGGGAGAAAAAATATTTGAGGCTAATATGATCAGTCATCAATGTGAACTTCTTCCCCAGCAGATAGTGCCTCCACATTTTTAAAGCATGGATAACAACTGCAAATTCTAAATCATATGCACTGTAATTCTGTTCATGAGTTTTCAGTTTTCTAGATTCATAGGCAATAACCGAATTTTCCTGCAATAGGACTCCTCCTAGCCCTTCTCTGCAAGCGTCTGTACATACAACAAACTCTTTATCAGGATCAACAATTTTTAATATAGGGGCTGAAATAAGTTTTTGTTTCAATTGTTCGAAACTGTTTTGACATTTCTCAGTCCACACGAACTTAACACCCTTCCTTTGTAATGAGGTTATGGGATTTTCTATAGCAGAAAATCTCTCTACAAATCTGCGATAATAGCCTGCAATTCCCATAAATGATCTTACTGCTGAAACATCAGTGGGGACTGGCCATTCTTTAATAGCTTTTATCTTTTCAGGGTCAACTGCCAACCCTTTTTCAGAAATAATATGACCCAGATATTGAATTTTATCTTTATAAAATTCACATTTGCTGAACTTGGCATATAGCTGATTTTCTTTTAAAGTCTGCAACACTATTCTCAGATGTTCCTTATGTTCATCTTCATTTTTAGAATAGACTAAGATATCATCTATGAACACAAGAACAAATTTGTCCAAAAACTTGTTTAACACATTGTTCATCAAGCACATAAATGTGGCAGGGGCATTCGTCAAACCAAAAGGTAGGACTACAAATTCGTAATGCCCATACCTGGTTCGAAATGCTGTTTTGCTGATGTCTTCTTCTTTAATTCTAAGCTGGTGATAACCAGTCCTTAGGTCAATCTTGGAAAAGACTGAAGCTCCTCTCACTTGATCAAAAAGATCATCAATTCTAGGCAAAGGGTATCTGTTCTTAATGGTTAACTTGTTCAATTGCCGATAGTCAATGCACATTCTAAAAGTTCCATCCTTCTTTTTCACAAATAGAACCGGGGCTCCCCAAGGAGACACACTGGGTCTGATATACCCTTTATCTAACAACCCCTGCAATTGCATTTTTAGTTCCATGAGTTCTGGAGGACTCATCCGATAAGGTGCTCGAGAAACTGGTGTAGCTCCGGGCACCAGATCTATGGAAAAATCAATTTCTCTTTTGGGAGGGAGATGAGGAATCTCATCTGGGAAAACCTCTTTAAATTCTCTTACCACCGGTAACTCATTCAGCAGATTTTCTTCCACCCTCTGTTCTACTTCTTCCACATGTACTGCATGAACTTGGTATCCTTTTCTAGCTGTTCTTTTTAATTGTAAGGCTGATATTTGTCTGATTGAAATGGATTTTGGTTTCCCTTTTAGTGTAAAAGGTTTCCCTTCTTCATCCACACAATGTAGGGTTTTATCCCAATAGTTTATCAGAGCTTTCTTCTTTTCCAGCCAATCCATTCCTATCAGCAGATCATAGGATCGTAATGGAAATATGTTCAAATTTACTTCTATTGTACAGCCATTTAATTGTCTTGCTGTTTTGGGAAATTTATGTGTGACTTTTCTCTTAGTTCCAGTGGCCAGCTGTACCAACCATGACTGCTGAAATTTTTCAGGTTTAATTTTACATTTTTCTACAATTCCAGGACTAATATAACTCAAAGAAGCACCTGGATCAATCAAAACAGTAGTAGGCAGGTCAGAAATCTTACCCTCCATTTCCACCATGGTTGCTTGATGTTCGGCTTGCCGATTTTCTAATGCTGCACTGATAGTTGGTATATTTCTGGCTATGTCATTTACTGTTGTTGCTTCTCGCTCTCTGCTGATCATGTGTATATTTCGATGGGGACAGTCCCTCATCATATGGGGTTCTCCACAGCCCCAACATTTCAAAGGTTCCTTCATTCTGACTGTCCCTTCCTTTTTATTGTTCCCTTCCACTGGTTTTGAGGCCACTTGGGACTGAGCAGTTTGACTTTCTTTTGGTTTATTGAATTTTTTCCGCTGATGATCTCTACCGAAATTTCTTAGATATGCTGGTTTTGGTCTTTTACCTTTGAACTCACCCTTGTTCAGCCAGCTCTTCCCTTGTTCAGCTTTTCCTTTAGACTGCTGATAGCATAATCTTGCTTTTCTAACAGCTTCATCCATTGTCTTTGGGTTGTCAAACTTAATTTTCTCTTTGTACACAGTAGGTAAGCAATTCAGAAACCTTTGAACCTTTGCTTTTTCTTCCCTAATGTATGGAACATATCTCAGTAAATTGGTAAACTTAGTGACAAACTCATCAATAGTGAGCTGTCCTAGTCTAAGTTCATGGAATTCTTTTGCTTTATCATCATAAATATGTTCATTCAAATAACGACTTTTGAACTTAGTCTGAAAATCTTCCCAAGTAACTATATTTTCATCAATGGCATGCACCATTTTTGTCTCTTCCCACCAGAGTGTAGCTTTTCCTTGTAGCTGGTACACAGCTAATCTAGCCTTCAGATTGCTCTCATATTCATAAACTTGGAAATACTTCATCATGTTCAGCAACCAAGCTTCAGCATCCTCCTCCTTCTCCCCATCATAGGAGGGAGGTTTGATTTTTCTAAATTCTCCCTATAATTCTCTTTTCTGTTTATGTTGCTGTCTAGCAGCATCATCATCATCAGACTCATCCATCTTTCTCTTTCCGGAACCTTCGCCTTCCTGGCTGTTCCGAGAAGTTAGTTCTCTGATGAGCTTTTCCTGCTCCTTACTGGCTGATGACAACATGTCATTCTGGCTTCTCAGTTCAGCCAATTCTCGTTGCAGCCTGTGCAACATAGCCATTACCGGGGCATTGGGATCTAGAGTCGCAAACTCATGATGCAGATCCACATAAATTCCTTCACCTTCAGCCATTTCAACTGTACACACTCACAACACAGATTAGTAAAATTTTATAAAAATTTCAGAAAACAAAATATGTAATAATCAGTGAGCACAAAGTTGACAGCCCAAATTGTTGTAACTGGTGCTCCGATACCATTTGTAACACCTCCAGTAATGAAATTTTTTTTTTTTCTAATTTTCCCCGATATACAGGGGTTTTCTCTCTCTTCACGTAGTTATGCAATTAAGGGCTTCAACATGTTAACTTTAGTTCCCTCATGATAAAGTTTACTCTAACCATTTAGCATCTTTGTCTTCATAAGAACAGTGAACATTCCACCTGTATCCTTTTCAACCAGTTATATATATATGAAACTTCCATACCAGTTTACATTATCATGGGATGTGTTTTTTTTTTTCCTCTAGATTTAATAAAGTCATAGTCTATATGAACATACATATGTTTCAATAACCTCTCCTAACATATATATTTATATTCAACACATATATTTTTGAATCCCCTATAGATTTCCCACGTATATCTATGGATCCACATATATATAGGGATAACACCCTCTTGCTAATATCCTTAAATCCACATATAAATGTATATATAGATGTCATTATATATATATATATATATATATATATATATATATATATATATATACCACATATACTACTTGCCTATGTAGACTTTGGCAATATTAATTTAATGAGCATATATATACATATATATAGCACCTATATTTATATACATAACATATATAGGTCCAACCTTTAGTGTAATAAATTGGAAGCGCCAACAGATACATATCTCCTAAAATCGAAATAACCCCTTTAATGTTTTCATGGGATTCTTACGCATATACAACCATGCAATATAAAAAGACACGGAAATCTCAATGATATACCGTACAGACCCTACCTTTAACTTAATTTGTATACTTATCCATGGAGCTATAATTATATTCGTGTAAGCCTAACTTAAGTCATGACTTGTGCGCTCGAATTCTGGGTATAATTCCATTTCCTTCTGCGTACTATGATTTTTGGTTTCTGTATGGTTTATGTGCAAGTATTGACCAGATTTCTTCACAACGTAACTCATTATTGCTCGTTCATATTTATGCAGGTAGCATCGAATGTAATAATATTTTGGTATGCAGATCGCGACGCTGAACTCATATACAACACGGTACCCCTTTCGGCGGTTTATCATGATTACGGTTATGAACCAGGGCCGACACGTTGGTACTGGAGTGTGTTATACACGTTACACAGTGTTTAACGTATGAACTTTGTTCTGCAGACAGAGCTGGCATCTCACTCCAGAAAAGAGAGTACCAACTGCCGGCGCATCTCGTCTCATACCTAGCAAAGTTTGACGGTTGGTTCTGCTGTTTGACATGTCGGCTCACTCATGTACTGTGAGAGCAGAGTCCTGCC
Organism: Pinus albicaulis; assembly: GCA_034641835.2. Lineage (NCBI taxonomy): Eukaryota > Viridiplantae > Streptophyta > Pinopsida > Pinales > Pinaceae > Pinus > Pinus albicaulis. The sequence goes on from CM076573.1 coordinate 943,932,710, forward strand.
TCGGAGAATTTAAAATTCTAGGGTTAGTACTCTATTACTGTGCGAGCAGGGCGTAGCTGCTACATAACCCCACTGCGCGCCTGAATGTCGCCTAGTACGAGCCTGTCGACGTGGCCGACTTCCCGCACTCAACCTGGGGATTCTCTGATCTTTCTGGGGTAATTGAATTAGGGTTACAGGAATTTCCTTTAAGTCAAAGCTCCTGCGCGGTTCTGTTCATCCGATCTTTCCCTATTATTTCCGGGTGTAGAGTCGTTGTAATTCCCCCCTCTCTTCGCCAGTGGTCGAGGGTGTGATAGAATTCGGTTGCGGCTAGGGTTCATTGTTTCTGGTTTGTTATTATTCTTCATGCAGGATTTCCTCACTTAAATCCGCAATTGCTTTTTTTTTAATATCTCTGCATCTCATTTCTGTTATATCCCTTACGCTCTTATACTTGTTTTCTTCGCGGTTTAGTAGAGAATACAGTATCTCATTCTTTTCACATTGTGTTTCGCAGAGAGGACAACTCGTCGCATCTCAGGCTAGCCGGTTCTCTAGCGTTTATTAAGCTGCGACTTAATCTCATGCGACGCTATGGTAAATTTACACATTCACTAGGGTTCGCTTTATCAAAATTTTCTAAACTGTTATGATGTAAACCCTAGCTGGTTAGCTGGGTTTCTTTGTGTCAATACTGAATACATAGGCGCTCTCATTCCTTACACAACGTATGCATTTCTCTATTTCTCGGTTGTAAGCGTCGATATGACTCCCTAATCGGAAGCGCCATCTACGCACAGGTATACTTAAATTTCTTCACTACGACTGAAGTAGTGATGCAACAGATTCGTGGTTTTGTGCGTCCCTTCAATCTGCTATCTTTTGCGACAACCGCTAGCTACTGTAACATAGCAATGTTCTCTTTTTTTTTCTACGTTTAATTAACTGGTCGCACTTGTGGCTGTGGTCAAAGGTGTCAAAGACCAGTCCGCCTCACTATATTCCACTTTGTTTTGTTTCGTTTTACTGACAGAATGGCCAATGTCTCGAACTCGTCCATTGGTAGTCTCTGTGCACTAATGCGATTTAATTTTTTGATCAAATAGTTTCAGAAATGGCAGTGTTCTTCGCGAACGAAGGTAAGGATTTCGTATTCTGTGGTATTTTAACGCTATATCTTACGGCATAGCGAAGAAATACAATTACTTTGCATCAATGTGAATATACAGTGTCACTCATATAGTCAGCCATTTATATATTACCCGTGATCTCGTAATAATTTTTGTTAGAGCTATGAAAATCTCCACGCTGTCTTGTAATGATTATGGTTAGAAACTGGTATTTATACATTGTATTAGCATTGCACCCTTTTCCACTGTTCGTTTCATTTCACATTAACAGATCTCCAATGGGCCGTGGCTTACAACATCGTTACAGTCCGCAAGACTCGTTTGACTGAGGCCAACGATGTAGAGTTTTAATTAATTTCCCTACATTAATTTAGTTTGGCTGTACATTCGTTTTAATTGGCTACCATGATCATATATATATCTTACAGTTAACACAATGGACTCGTATTTATATTTCCCTTGTGACATATATTATTCGTATATGTATGATTCGTGGTTATGGTTCCTCTTTAACATATATGGTTTTCATATATATGGTTTGTGTATATATATGTGTACTCCTATTTCCCTTTTAACATATAGGTTTCATTGATGTATATAGCTCATTTGTAACCAATTGCGCTAAATCTTGATACTTGTTAACATATATATAGTGTTGTTAAATGCCTACACATGTAATCGATAGTTCATTTGAGGATGTTCATTAAGCATGGATTTAATCCATGGCCATACTATATATTGCAAGGGTTTAAGGTGAATTTAAAATGCAATACACCTTATAATTGCTATGAAAGATATAATAGTCCTGCAGAATAGAATTACTTATTTATCTAGAAGAATTACGAATTCCATACTCTAATGTTTTTACTTTATTTCCTTAGTTCTGCTATAATATTTTTCTGATATACTTATGAGCATAGAATGTCACCTTGCATCTACATGAGATAAGAAAATATTTAATTATCTGTGGGGACAAAGTAACTTCAGATTTAAACCTACTTGGTTTAGAGTTTATGGGGTTTCTACTCTATGGGTTTATGGTCTGCAACTAACCAGAATCTGGAAGGTGAAAGTCTTAGGATGGACTCTGGTAAATGTAGTACCAAAATTAATCATACAAGTAAAATTGATTTTTATATGTAGCCAATTCATACTATCATAAAACAAAATAACAAGAATTTCAGAACATACCACAATTGCAAATGACCAACCTCCCAACCTTAGAGTCCTCTTTGTCTCCCAGGACTCACCCCCGAGCTGAGATCACCTCCCAAGACAGACCAACCTCTGATCTTCTTAGGAGCAGCTTATTTAAGCTCATAATTCCCCAAAGCATGTTTCTAATTCTGCGTCCAGAATAGCAGGATGCTTTCTTTCCTGTTTAGCCTAGGCTTCCCCATTTTGGGACTCTTTAAAGCTGTTTTATGCTTTTCCTCAGCTTTTTTCCAGCTTTTCTCACCTCTTCCCAACTACTCCTCTTCATTGGGGAAATTTAGATTCCTCCTCAGAATCTAAATTAATTTCTTTCAAGGATTTTTTTTTTTTTGAAAGATTGTGGGGATTTGTTGCCTTATCCATCCTCATGGATTTTTGGCAAGTGATCTCTAATTCTCATCTTGGTCAAAATGCACATCATTTTATTTATTTCCTCAAATTAAATATGCAAATACATTCACACCATACTTATCCTTTGGGGTCCACTCCCCTTAGGACTTAAAGTTCAAATGTCTAACTTTAAAAATTTAACACACAAATTGGGGGTATTACAGTGGGAGAGTGAATAAAGAGAAATTTATGTCACTAAGGAAGTATATAGGTAAATGAAGAAAGAGGCATACATCTATAAATGGAGTAAAATACAAGGACCGATACAATTAAACAATTAAAAAATGGCTATGTTAAGATAGAATATTGGGTGTTGCATACAAAATCACCCTGAAAAATTTAGGGTTATTTTCATGGTGATTACCTATTTTTAGTTACAAAACCCTTTCTTTAAATTATAAAAATGGTATTTTTACACATAATTCATAATATTTATAATCATAAATCTATTTTAAATTAAAAATATATTATGGATTGTTAAATAAGGAGACATATACAAAGGGGTAAAGATTATATTGGTAAGTAATACTTAATCATTAGGCATGTTTGGGAAGTAATTACCTGAAGGGTATAAATTACCTCCTCACACTTATATTAGATGAGTAACCAAGAATCTAACTCAGGTAGGGAATGAGGGAAATTTGTGGTAGTAAAATAAACTTTTAAATCCTACTGAAAGTGTACTTTTACTTGTGTATGGGAAGCAAGCCAAAAAATGGAACAACATATAAGGATAAAAAAATATGTTTCTGGTTAGTAGTGTTCATAACTAAAGCATACTGTGAAAACTGTTAATTTTGAAACTATTGTTCAACCTATAGGTTGTGTCTACGTAGTTATCAAATGTCGTTATTGGAAAAACTCCTGACAGGATATTGTCGACATGATGAATTCTTGAGTTGGTTGCCTAGTGTAATTCCAACTAAATCATGTGTGCTCCTCTTTAGGAACCTAGACTAAGTCTTATTGGCATTAGATAGGATTTTGAATTGTGCAGGTCATTTTTCTGAACTATCATGATGTGAAGTTGAATCGGAGGGAGACTCAATGGTTTGACTACTCTCATCGGTTGGGTGGAGTACCCTTCCCCTCGTGAATTGTGTCTAATTCAAAAAAAAATACTAGAGACACGTTGGTAAAAATATATGTTGTATTGGGGAAGTATTTTGGATATATTGATGATACATTTTTCTAAAGATTGAATGGGGAAATAGAACACTTATGAATACAAAATGTATAAGTTAACTGGAATTATTTGAGTGACTGGTGGGAATGGTTGGAATAATTTCACGAAACTAAGATTTAGCAAATAATATGGAGAACATTGATAGTGACGGAATATATATATATATATATATATATAACTTAGGTATAAATAGGTCTAATATAAAAATAATGAGCTGGTATAAATCAGTTTAGATTTCATGATTGAAGAAAACAAACTAGTAAGGGAATTAATAAACTTTCTATTTAAAAGGATCTTCATGAAGGGAGTCACAAAAATAATCCTAAGAAAAGTGGAATAAATGGCGTGAAATTTAAAAAATTGAGAATTGTTTCTTTTTTAAAACCAGTGAATTGGAGTAAAGAAGTGATAAACTATCATAATAAGATGTGATGAAAGGAGATTAGCCTTGGGAATACTAACGTGGACAATTTATTTGAGATTTTAAGTTGGAAGACACATAATAATAATATTGGGTGACTCCGAGAAACTGAATAAACATGGAAGAAATTAAAAACAATGTTGTTGAAACTTAAAATATATGAAACTTATACTAAATTTAGTAAGTATTAACTGAGCAAGATTAGAGTCAATTATATAATAAGGAGATCTTCTAGGAAGGGAATGCAATGGATGTAAATATATAAAATGGATCTAGATAAGTTTTGAATTTAATATACCTCATAGATGCATGACACTCGATATTGTTGTGATTTTCAAATTGATCATATCAAATCGTAGAATCATTCGACAATTGGTCTAATGTATAACGACCTTTCGATTCAAAAGGTTGATTATGATTGAAACAAGATTAGAAAAGAATTTTTATCTATTGAAATGATCGTTAATTGTAATTACGATATGTAGTGATTTGATCTAAAGTGGAACAAAAAGATAAACAAGAATAAATGCAAGTCAGACTCTATGAGCATTCTAGAAGAACTACGAAAGAAAATAAGACGAAGTGTGTATTATATATATATATATATATATTAAGGTCAAATGATATAACTACAATCTATAGGGGAAATTTTTTAACTTGGCCATTGCTAGTTTGATGTTTTTTCTTTATGTTTTGGAACATAATTTCTTTCGGCTGGAAAAATACTCTTGGTTTATATAGTGTATCAGGTCACAGTTCAGAAATTTTAGCAAAATTCCTTATCCACAATCCGCTTCTTACAAAATTCAAAATACTACTTACTAAAATCAAGATCTTCCCAAAAACTAGAGTAAATTTCAGGCAATTGAGCCTTTTAGTATACCGTCTTTCAATAGCTATTCTATGAAAAAATTTACGTAATTCATACAGTATTCAAAATATAGGTAGGGAATATATCCACTTTTCAACAAAAAACAGAGAAGTGAAAAAATATTTAACTAAAAATAACCTTGCCTTCCACCCTAATACCAGAATTATTGTAAAGCTCATAAAACATCTCCCCAAATCTCCCATTTAGTGCTCTTTTTGACAACCGATCTGCTTCAATGTTTTTCTCCCTGTACACATGACTGAAAGTGATCGAAGTAAAGGATCTCTTTATACTTTTAATAATTTATATCCAATGTGAAAGAGCTCCAGAATTGTAATTTGTCCCTTTGTTCAGATAATCAATGATGACATTCGAGTCACCAAAAACCCGCAGTTCTTCCGTGTATAAATGTGAGGCAAACCAAAGAAGACCCCACAGTGCTATAACTTCCGCTCGCATATTGGTAACTCTGCCTCCATTCTAGAAAATTTTATAATGACAGTTAGGTGAAATCATTATCCACGCATCACAACCACAAGATTGGCCTTGTGATGCCCCATCAAAGAATCCAACCGAGTAGATATTTTCCATCGGTCTCATCTTAATTGACAAATCCCTAGTTGGTCTGTTGGTTACTTTCAAATTATCCATCTAACTATAAACCACAGTACATATATCCAGGGGGGAAGTGGCTCTTCCTTCAAATATTAACCTATTTCTAGCTTTCCATATAAACTAGTGCAACAATATAGGGATCGCACACAGCTTTTTCCCCTTTCTTGTCCACCACCTGAAACAATCTTCAGTGTTACTATATTCCGAATCTTGTAACTATAAATGAGTACACAAATACTGTAAAACCTCCTTGACAAAAGAGCAGCCATAAAACATATGATTATTATCTTCTAAATGATTATTACACAATGAGCATCTACTCGGTCCCTACCAACCTCTCTTTTGTAGGTTTTCCCATGTTAGATTTCTATGTTTCCATATCAGCCATACCAGAATTATCATTTTTATTTGAACTGGAATCTTCCACAATTTTTGAAACGAGTATTCGGGTTCCAATACCAATATTTTAGTAGTCAATATCAAATAGACCTCCTTAGAAATAATCTTGCATTCCGGTGTCATCCCTCCCTAGGTTAATTGGTCACTAGTCACTTTCTTCCTGAAGCCAAGATGTTTAAGTGAGTAAATATATTGGTTTCATTCCTCTTTGTTATTCTCAGCAATTCCCATCTCTCTGTGGCTCTTCCATAATGGGATCCCCTGATCCCATTCCTTTATCATCTTTCCCATGTAAAATAAACCCCTCTGGTTTATTTGTCCCATAATTTCTTGATTTAACATAGACGACTGTCCCAACCTGATAATCTAACTCCTTCAGATCATGATCATATTTCCATTACCAAATTTCCATGCTATGTTTTCACTGAACAAATACCAACATCTACTAAAACCCCTCAAAATATTAGACTGACATTTAGAATCTTTCCAACCTGTTATGGAACATAAAATAAGCTGGAAAATGACAATATATGAAATTATTTATATGTATATATTATTTTGTAGATTCTAAATTTCTCTAACAAATTTACTAAATCACAAGACTAGAAGCTACACTATTGATTTGTGGAAGCTAATTCACAATTGAGAACACATAACATTAACATGCAAGAAGAAACATCACACATGCATAGATATTTATCTATGGGAAATAAACTACTCAAAACCCCCTATTAAGTGTATTTCATTAATCAAAGAATAGAGATGAAATACAATAATTTCTCGAGATGGGTATAGTCTTCTAGTGTATAGTCTATCTCTTTGCTTGACTGACTAAACCTGGCAAACACAACGAATCTTTCAAGCCCCTAAGCCCCTGATTCTGTGTGATATTCCTTGAGGATTTAGGCCATATTAATTATGAAATTACTCCAAAATTCTTGTGTAATTCCTTTACATTGATCATCGAACCAATGCAATGAACTATACACTCAATCTAGTAAAAAACTAATTATACTTTTCCTTGGAATCTCCACCACAACTCGGCAACTCGAATTCTTTGCACACATGAGCTAATTATTAGATGATTAATCTGTTAACTACATGATCTATAACTTATACTAATGTCCCACTACTTAAATGACCACCAACTAGTTTTATTAATAATTAGAATTATTTTAATTGATTACAACTTAAATTAACTGAACCTATGCTCTTAAAATCTAGGAATCACTACTGCAACTGAAATCCATTCCCTTAACTCGAATTAACAAACATATACTCCTGATTTTTATGAATAAAAACAGGAAAACTAAACTTTAACTTATTAAATGAAATTGTGTGCTCTTAACTGAGTGACAAGAACCATGTCACTTTAGTTAACTCCTCTAAGTTGAATACTAATGTGCAATTTTTAATTTCCTCAATTCTGAATTAAGAAAAAATCAAAATTGAGACTTTCTTGATGCATTTTCAACACTCCGTCCTAGTAAGAAATGGATTAGCAACGACCCCTATCCTACACCAGTGGAATGTACTACATGCAACAACTCTCATTTTTGTTGGTGGTACTGCAAGATTTACAACTGATAAGCATAAAAAAACCATTAAATCAACTATGTCTGCAATTGTCTACTAGGAAAACTGTGTTGCTTATGACTTTGTTGCTGATCGTCCTACTTTGTTTTCAACATTGTTCTACACTCCTTAGTATCTGAATAAAATTGAGACTCATGCTATTGAATACTGTGAGCCCTCATAGCAAGGTAATGATCCATGAGGATAATGCCTCAATGGACCCTACCAAAATTTTTGCAACTCTTGGACTAAGGATCTACATCGCTCCACCTCACTCATGTAGGTTTAGTTTCATGCAAAGAGAACTATGATCTAAACATACTATTGTTTCTACTTCTCTTCTAGTGCTTCTACACTACTACTACAACTACTGCAATAATGAATCTGATCTCCACAAATTCTGAAGTACTCTCCTTCTGAGTCCCGATTTCTGTGAGGGAAATATTTATGTTCCTTAATATACCAATATAAATTATGATAACTGATTTTTGTGTCACTGCAGATTAGCTAACAGATTTTCCCACTAGCATCATTTTAGCTCCATTAAGAATTCTACACATAGGGTCTTCTAGATCTGCCATGAACTAGGGCTCCATCAACTCTACCTTCTAACAACTCATTAGTTCTTCAATGATCACTATAGATTCGAAACATTGGTACCTAATCTGATTTGAGGGCTCTGATACCATGTAGAAATTAACGTGTAGATTCTAAAATTATCATGAAATTTACTAAATCACAAGACTAGAAGCTACTCTCATGATCTGCATAATCTAATTCATGATCGAGAAAACATAACATTAACATGCAACAAGAAACATCACACATGCACAAATATTTATATAAGGGAAAGCTACATCTCAAAACCCCTTACTAATTTTATTGCATTAATAAAAATATAGACATGAAATATAATACTTGCTCAATCCTAAGCACAATCTACAAGTGTATAGTCAATCTCTCTGCCTAACTAACTAAGTTTGGCGAACACTTAGCTAATATTTTAAGCCTCCAAGCTCCTAATTACTTGCGCTATTACGTGAGGAATTAGGCCAATATTATAAATTAGTAAATTCCTCCAAAATCCTTACGAAATTCCTTTAGGTTGATCACTTGATCAATGCAATGAACTTTACACTCAATCTAGTATGTAACTAACTATACATTGCCTTGGAATCTCCACCAAAACTGGGGAAACTCAAATTATTTGCATGCATGAGCTAATTATTAGTTGATTGATATATTAACTATATGATAATTGAGTTAGAATGATGTACCACTACTTAACCGACTACCAACTAGTTATGTTAAAAATTAGAACTAGTTTAACTGATTACAACTAAAATTAACTAAGCCCAGGCTCCTAAAATTTAGGAATCACTACATGAATTTTATTTTTTTTTGTAAACTTCGTATGACTCAGTTTTCATTAATTTTTTAAACAAAAAACAATCAGATTTACCAGTTTGGTGGTCTCAACTAGCCCTTTAGTGGGAAACCCGGTTTGTTAGCCACCTTAAGGCGTGGTATGACATCCAAAAAAATAGGGTTTTGATTCTATCATACCAAGAAAAAAACTCCTAGATACTCACACATATACAATTTTTCACAGATTGACGAACACATTTAGTGAACACTAGAAATTTAAATGCTTGCCGCATATAGATACTAAGAAAAAAGACAACTTAACTCCATAAACTAGTCATCCTCTTCGGGAACCAAGGCCAAATCCACTAACGTTGAATCATGAACTAAGGTGCCATCCTTCTCAACAAGCTTGGAAATACACAAGAGGTTGTACTCAATGTGCTCGAGGTGCCCATCTTGCTTCCTCAACTGAAATTTGATATTATTGAACTCGCTCTTGTAGTCTCGGAAGTCAAGGGTTAATGTCACAATGCTCATAAAGATCTGCTCCAAAGCTTTTCCAAGGATTATGTTCATAGACCAATAGAGATACATTGTCTGCTTGAATTGTGTTAGTCTTCCTCTTGCTTGTCCCGGGTTAGGTATTATATATTTCCATTCCTCCGTATCCATCTTTGTCTCTGCATGTCTGTTTATATATGCTTCGTGTTTTTCAATGAGCTTATGAGTTTCCTCTTCTGTGTTTTCGTGGTATGTTTTTTATGCCTCTTTGATCACATATATTACAGGCCTCTGTCCTCTCGGCTTACTCGGGGGAGAGCTAGGTTGAGATTCAACCAATTTCCCCTTATCTTTTTGGCCATGGTCTCGAGCTGCTGGGCTCTTGGGGTGGCCTTGAGCTACAAGGCATTTTGAGTGTGCAATCCCACAATCTTTGACAAGGTTTTCGGGTAGGTTTCCTATCCACACAATCAAACACAGGTGTAATTCCATGAAATTTAAACGATAAAACGTCCATGCATCATATTTATCAGAACAAAGGTGACCTGGGTTCCTATTCCCAAAGCTTCTCCCCTACCCATCCCTCTACGAAACCAGTACCCCGATGCCCTACTTAATTTCTGCCACCCCCAGTCCCGAATCATCCCGCGCACCCAATAAATTATCCCCATACCCTAAAGAGCTCCCACCTCCCTTCAGTCTACTGACCTCCCTTCTAGTGTCCTCTCTCCTATCTTACATCCTACCGTTGCAATTGACAAAGGAGGCGTCAATGCCCATTTCTCGAGCATGGGTGGAGTTCCATATCCCATTCCCCACGTGCACCAAGCCCAAGTATATCGCGGTGGTATTGGCTTGTAATGCCTCTAAACTATACATAGCTTGAGACTACTCCTTAACACTATACCCACCCCTCACCAATCCCTCCTATTGGTATACCTTACCCAAAAAAATCACACCCAGGCACATGTTGAGGCCATGCCCACATCCTACTCTGACATAGAGGCAGAGAGCCAACATATCCCCAACCTTCCCCCAACCAAAGTCTGATTGGTTCTGCTCTCCTTTACCCATCAACAGACTAAAACAGTATAACTTCATCCCCTTAGGCTCCCAGATAGACTAACCCATCTGATAAAACTTAAACTTGGCATGAAAAATGGAGAGGTAACAAACATACCATAGTTTCGACGTGGTAGGAGGCTGGTGGAGGTTTCTTATCCCGCGGTCACGCTTGCACCAGAGTATTTTGTCATAACGAAACCCCCACGCCTTCCTCCACCATGCTTTAAGCACCATGCGCAGGCCTATGTCCCACCACTTCACCTCATGTTGCATGCGATGGTACTACCTGCCACCCTTGCCACTCATGTGGAGGGTGGTGGGCTTCAAAACCAAGGCCACTACCATTAATACCTATAGGAGGGCCGATCTTTGTCGTCACACCCCAATCGAGGATACTGCATGCCACTTAAATTCATGCCCTTAACTTAAATTAAATGAGTTAGACTCCTATTTTTTAGGAATTGACAGAAGCAAAGTGGAAATGACCTAATTAAGTCAAATTATGCGCTCTTAAGTGAGTCAGAAGAGCCATGTCACCTTAGTTAACTCCTTAGTATCATTTTGTTCTATTCCTTAGTGTTTAGAGAAGAAATCTAAGATGCGAACATTTTCTCTTAGAACAATAATATTGCATATGTGAGCTATTTTCTTTTCTTCATTTAATGTTTTGGTTCTTCTTTTTCGGTGAAAAGATATAACTGATAAGTATAATGTTAAGTTTATTTTCTTAAGTAAACCAAGAAAAATATATATTCTCTCTGTTAATATTGTGGAAAGAGTAGAAACCAAATACCCATGCTATAGTGCATTTATTTTCTAGCAAGAAAGAAAATTGTGAGAAAACTAAAGGACGGTGAACGTAGCAATTGTAGAACAAAGAAACAAAAATGTTCGTGACCTATAAAGGTTCACTAAGCAAAGAAATAATTCGAAGAAGTAATTAACCACGAAAGAAGTATGCGGAAGTGTACACGTGGATGAACTTAGTTAACAAAACTGGTTAATGGTGGTGTGAAAGGAATCACAAAACCGCACTAGTGGCATAGTATAGGTTAGTGCCCTGCAAGGCTTTAGCTAGGTAGCCACCAGGCGCAGTCCTGAATCTAGTAGAATGGAGATGAACCTTAAACACCACTAGACATTCCTAACTGAAATATTTTCATTCAAAAATAAGAAAAGAATAATATTTATAACAATCAACACAACTAAATTTTATTTTAGACGACATTCTGGAAAATAAAACATAAACATACAAATATAAATAGATAAACCTAAATCTTTTATGCTAAAATAAGCAGCATATATTCAATATATATATATATGTATGAGAATAGTGTTTGCATGCATCAATTAAACAAATGATTCTTCTAGAGAAGAACTCTCTCTGCGAAAATAAGTGAATCATTGCTTAAAATGTCAACCAATAATATCAGTGCAAAACTTATCACCAATAACCTCGTGAAAGTTCACAAAATATCTTACACAACGTTACAACGTTTCAATAGAAACGAGGGAAAAAATCTTGTATAACCCTTTTAGCGAGAGACTGAATTGTTACACCATTTTCAAAAAAATAAACACCCGAGTCAAGAGTAGTACAAGACTCTCCTCGTAATTCACACCTAACAGATTTGGGATAAAAAACCCTCTAGGACTAGGACATCCAAAACTTTTGGAGGATGTTTCTTGGCCATTGTTGAGTGCAACCTCTCCGAAAGGAGGGTTAATAACTTTAAAAACCTGCGGAGTTACTCCTTAGAGAAGGGAACAAGTAATACACCTAGGAAATAGCAATAACCCTTGACAGAGCCAAGAACTCAACACGCAAGTGACGCCTTGGGGAGTTTCAAGCATCCTCGAATGGTAAGAAGGATTACCTGAACAAATCCTGTACATCAGAAAGAAAAATTGAGTTAGGATAAAGTAAAAAAAAGCAGAGGAAATTTAAAAAAAAAAACAGGGGAAATAAGGGATAACTTGTTAGCTGGAAATTGAGGCACTACACACTCAGAAACGACTTCACTTGAACCTAGAGGTGCATACCAGCAAGTTATAAGAACATAGACCAATTTACATTGAAAGAGCGTGTAAAAAAATCAGGGTTCTAGCTTATTACTGGATGAATTTGCAGTAGTCTAGAAAAGTAATAGAATGGCCCGGAATCCAGCAGAGATTTTGAAAAATTCTGGTAAAGATTTTATCAGAATCTTGTTTATAGTTGTTAAACTTCAGTATTTTGGGTGTCCAAAAAGTTTTTGATAGTGCTGAATCTATTTCTACTCTCAAAAATGGATTCCAAACACTATAACTACCCCATTTTTTAAATTTTACTGAGCCTAATTCCAGTAAAAACCTCTATTGCCTGAGAAGACAACTCCGATGAATTTGGGACGAAACACGTGAGGTGGGAAGCCTCTCGCGATCGTCGTGTTGATTGACATGATTTTGTGTGGCCGAAGTCTGCAGGAATCGATACTGACACCAAAAGAGAAGTCGTGAAGCCTTGCATGAGGAGTTGGGTTGCAGAGCTTTACCCGACGGCTCAACATGGAAAATTCTTGCAAACTCTCGGGAAAAACTGAGTGGTTACTGAATAAAACCCTAGAAGCGGGAGGAGCCATCAAACTGACGTTGTAGTTTTGACCACTGATCTAAGTAAACCCCAGAAGCGGGAGGAGCCATCAAACTGACGTTGTAGTTTTGACCACTGATCTAAGTAATCGATCTCCGCAAGGGTTGGTCTCGTGTTGATAGCTGACCCAATGTACAGTTGGGCACGTGTTAATTATTAATTGTTCATATATTGCCACCGTGGAGAGACATGAGTGTTAAAGAAAAGTTAATACTATTTGACATAATTACCAACATCAATATTAGCCGTTGGTGCTAGGTTTTGAATACATAATGAGAAATAAATGTGATGTTAAGGGTCGTTGTTTGATGCAATGTTAATCGAATGTTTGTGGATATATGTGTTAGAAGCCTAGACTCATTATTTTTAAATAAAGATACTTTGCAGAGTGTAGCAAATGATTTGTTAACAAAATATCCAAGCCTCCCATGTATGGTTGCCACAGGTAAGTAAGTTGAAAATATTTTTTTTGGTGTGGCAAACATGTTACATTAACATATATATATTTTTATATATATTTATAAAATATGTAAATAACTATTAATTATAGATATTTATTTTCACTAAATTGTAAATATATTTTGGTACAATACTATAAACCAATACTATAACTTACTAATACTATATGTTCAAAAAAATCATAACTAATTTAATATAACTCTTAAAAATAGCACAATATTTCAAATTAACAATTTAATTAAAATTCAAAAATAACTATTCCTAAAAATATTTTAAAAAATAACAATATTTTAAATTAACGATTTAATTAAAAGTAAAAAATAACTATCACTAAAAATATTTTAAAAAATATTAGTTTACCAGATAGATAATTATTATCAATTATATATGACTTATTTATTTATTATTCAAACTGAATATCCCTATCAACATGCAAATCAAAACGTATAACTGTTAGAATACTACGCTACACATGGAGCTTTGGCCACATAATTTCAGGTCGAAAGAAACCCATTAATGAATGTGCATTGATAGCGGGACACAGATAGCCTGCAGCGTCATCCTTCACTGGCTCGCCAATTTGTAGCCTCAGTGATCTTGCTTCACGAATCACGACGTGTCATCTTTGTCCTTCTGAAATAACTGTTTTCTGTTGTCTGCTGCTGCTGCCAACAATCTGAAAATATTGCTGCGTAGCCTGTAACAATCTGTGATTCTGTCCACAATAATGCGGTGTCATTGACTAATATTACTACACATTACTACACAGTTAAATGTTTTTTGCGTTAAAAAAAAGACGATTTATCTGCTTGACTAAGGCTTGACTGGGACTTGTTTCATCCCCATTTCAAATTCGAGTAGTCTTTAGTGTGTTTTTTTAAGGTTTTTAGGATGGTTTTTTCTAGTGTAATTTTTTTAAAATTTGGCAGAAATTTATTGAAAGAGAAGTTTGATTGTTAACCTTGCACAATCGAATTGCTTTAAGAGTTTTTGAGGATGATGAATCCATATATAGAGTCAAAAAAACAGTTTAAATAACAAAAACCAAAATTTTACCTCAAAAAATTTCACCTAAACCTGAAATTCCAAAAAATTGCACTACAAACAACTCCCTTTAAATTTCTTTTAATGTTTCCATGGATTGGTACTGGGCAATTAAACTGTGGCACTGTGCCGGTTCTGTTCTACCGGTTGTACAATGATTTTAATTCTACAAAAGGCACTGTTATGGCCCAAGCTGTTCGTACTGCATGGTTTTCTGGTTCGTGGATTAAATGAATGGTGCTTTGAATTCGAAAAAATAGTCGTACAATGATTTTAATTCTACAAAAGGTACTGTTATGGCCGGAACTGTTCGTACTGCATGGTTTTCCGGTTCGTGGATTAAAAGAATGCTCCTTTGAATTTGAAAAACTTAACGAGTCTGTGCTGTGCTGAATTTAAGTTGGAGTCTGTGTTGTCAAGATGTCTCATAATGACAGCGCTCAGCCAAGGCTGAAGGTTAGGAAATTAATTTTTGCTGAGTTATGGTGTTATTATTTGTGGAGGTATAGCTGGGGTAGTATATGTTATTTATTGGATATTATTAATGAAATTATAATTTCTCAAATATTGATAATTTGAAATTTGTTTATTGATAATCTAAATGCTGAATAAGCTATAACAACACAAATATTGATAACTTAAATATTAAGTTAGAATGAGAATGAGAACATCCGCTGATAATATGTTATCAAGATGTCTCAGAATGCCAGCAAATTACCCTACTCGACATGGCAATGATACCATCAATTAATATGTATCTGTTGTGTTTTCAATATCATTTAGAAATTAGTAATATTATATATATTTTGAAAAATATCCCAGTACCAAAAAGGGAAGGGCATAAAATATTAAAATATTTTCTTTTTAATTTTTTTGTTATCTACTTCTTTGGGAGGGGTTCAGGGTACAGTTAATAGTGGGTTGCAATAGTGTTTGATTCGGCCGTGTTAGTCTTAATTCATAGGGTACAGTTAATAGTGGGTTGCAATAGTATTTGATTCAGCCGTGTTAGTCTTAAGTCAACTTTGACATTAATCTTAATTCAACTTTGAAATGTCAAAGGATGAGATACAAGAATCAAAATTAATGTTCTAAATTTTAGTGGCAAAATCTTCAACTGAATTTAATGGAGTTATTTTTTTTTAATTAAATATTTTGTATTATTTTCTTAATAAAATTTGAAATTAATAATATTTATTGAGATATTTTAAAAAATATATATATTTAGACATTAGTTTTGTTTGAGACAAATAGATTTCAATAATTATTAACAAGAGAATATCTAGGTGAATCACACCCCTAACACATGATCATCTTTATAAAATTTGTACTTAGATTTAATTTAGATTTCAATGATTTAGTGTATAAATTTTTATAAAGTTTGATTAAATAAAAAAATAATTAATATTATAATAATTAATTTATATAATATTTTATATTAAATTTATAACTTTTTTTGTAAGCTTGCATGACTATATCTTCAACATGTTTAATATGTCACCTCGATCTGGTGAGGAATTGAACGAGTGACTTCATATCAAGGAGGGGCTATATTGTCAACATGTCCAATATATCACATGGATCTCATAGGAAATTGAACGAGTGGCTTCACATCAAGGAGGATCTTAACAAAGCACCCAATCACAGTCTATGCAAGACCCATCACATATCACCCAAATGTAGTGGGAAACTGAGCCAATGACTTCATGTCAAGGAAAACCTCAACAAAGCACCCAGTCAAAATCTATCCAAAATCCAATAAACTAAATTTATAACTTTTTAATTATAAAAGAAAATGGTAATAGAAATATACTACAAAATACTACTAAAAAAATTAATATTAAAATCTCTAACAATAAAATATAAAATACTTCTTATTTTTATTAATATACAAATTAATATTTAATATTTTAGTTTTATTTATACATTGTAATGTTTCTGTCTAAGTGGAACTGACACATAAAGTCTCCAATGTTAACTCAATTTGTTGAGTTACTCTAAACTATGCTAATAAGCTATTGAGATGTGCAAATAATATTTATTTACTATAATAATAACCATGTCATATATTTAATATAAACAAAATTACTTATTTATTATAATTTCCAATTGTTTAACATATATATATATATAATTACTTATTTATTATAATTTCCAATGGTTTAACATATATATATAAATATGTATGTAAGTTTATTATTTTTCGGAATAATCATAAAGTATTTTACGAATTTAATCTAAATTTTTTTTATAGAAACATATAATTAATTAATTATTTAATTAAAAAAAATATTAATTTAAAGTATGAATAAAGTTTTAATAATATTAATAAAAAGATTGATTAACATAAATAAATATTAAATTAAAAATAAAATATAAATCTCAATAATAATAATAATAATAATGTATACCTATAATATATAGGTATATTATTTAAAATAGTTCTTTTTAATAAAATTATAAAAATGCTATATTATAATATTTTAATTTCAAACGTTGCATCTCTTAATCACTTAAAATCAAATTGTTCAAAATTTGTTAGTTTCCCTTTTTTTGGGGTCATATTTCTGTGACTTTATACTTGTTCTATGAGAAATATGTGTTTCGCGAGTTATAGTTTGAAATATATTTTAAATGAATTTAATTAGTTTTCTTAATATAATTATTTAAGATAAAATTAATAATTATTTTAATATTCTTTTATGATATTTATTATTAAAAATAAAATACAATTTTTGTTATAAATAATAAATACATAACATATTAGAAAGTAGTATCAAAATTAATAAAACATATTAAATAATTAATAGATAACATTTTAGTTAATATTCCAAAATAATTTTAATATAAATAACTTATATTAAAGGACTTTTTCTTAATTAACCATAACAAATTTCATAGGAGTACCAATGAAGTAGTGACAAAGATAAAGCTTATTTTCTAAAAAATTAAAAAGAAATAAATTTTAAATTTATATATATAAAAAAAATATTAAAAAATTAAAATAATAATCACAATTATAAATATAATAAAATTATATTAATAATTATATTGGTATCACCATATTTTAAATAATTATTATATATTATTTTCATAAAATAAAGTTAATATTTAAATTTAAAGAAATATTAAAATTAAGTTAAATACAATATTAATATTATTTTTTAAATTACAATATAGCATAGAGTAATTTAGATTTTTTAATTCTTAAACCAACTTGGTTAGATTTTATAATTTTTGAAATCTCAAATTTATATTAGTTGTTGCATATATACTATATATTAAATAAATATATGTCTACTCTTTTCATACTTTCAAAGACTAATATATAAACCTATATGTCCACTCTTTCCATACTTTCAAAGACTAATATATAAATTAATGGTTTATAGATATTTTTTCATTTATCTAAATTTATTATTTTTGTTTGCTAGTTTATTTGAATTTTGAGTGACTCAAGGAATCTAAGTTATCAAAATCATTTAGAAGAATCGTATCCAATCTGAATCACATTAGTCTTTTACATGACAGGTTTTTTGGTACAAAGTTTAGAACTACTATTTAAATTTAGAAATATTATTTAGCCCTTGGACTATTTAAATTTAATGTCAATCTTTATTCTATTACATTATTAATTATCAATCATTTAAAAATATTTTGAACTAGACTATGTGATAATTTTTCATTAATGTTACATTATTAGTTTTTAAATTATTAAAAATATAAAATAACTAAAGGGCAAGTTTCCAACTAATATATTATTGAGATAATAATTTAATATGAATGAGATGAAAATACATTTTGAATATAAAATATGTAAACCAAATTTATCCTGGGAACTAATATATTATTGATATAATAATTAATATGAATAAGATGAAAGCATATTTTGAATATATAATTATATATTTTTTGTAATTTTGACATGATTATATCTACGTCATGTTCAATATATGAGAATTGAATAGGTGACTTCACATGACAGAGTTTCTTAACACAACACCCCATCACTTTCTATCCAAGACCTAGTGGGAAAATATATAATTACATTTTAATAGATTATGTAAATTATGCAAGTTTACACTATTGATACTTTCCAATTATTGAAATAAGGAAATATATAGCATTAATCATTTAGCTTGTACATTGATTTTAGTTATGATATATTGGGACTTTTTTTTTTATAACTTTAATGATGATATTAGAAAAATAATTTAAGTAGAGAGAGAGCTGCTATGATTTGGAAAATAATAAAATTTATATTTACTATGATACAAAATAATTATTTAATAAAATAATTATGTGCATTTATTTTAAATATGTTGCAATAATAAATATAACTATAAAACTATAAAGTAATTGGTTGCATTGATTTCAATAATAGTATAATGCAAAAGTGTAACACCCCAATTATTGTAATTGGTTGAGTTATTTATTTATTCTCCTTAAAGACATAAGAATTTATATGGTGAGTCGAAAAGCCTAACTAGTTTTATTTTTACTTTTACCTTAGAAAAATAAAAACTAAGGAAATTTTAGAATTCACTAGAAATAACTTTATATAGCAGTTAGAAGTAATACAACATCTTTAGAAAGGAAATGAGCCAAGGAAGGAAACATGAAAGAAAAGTTAGACGCATCATGGAACGAGGGAGAGAGAATTGAAAACCTTCACATGAAGTTATCAGGATGAGGTATGACACTGCCTATGAGGTGTTCTTAAGTTGGACAAAGATATGAGGTGTTCTTAAGTTGGACAAAGAGCCAGTGGAAGCCTCAAGATTGATATTATTCTATGAGTTTTGGGCTGGACCTTCAGGTTTTGTTGCCTATGAACTCTCACTACTCGAGTTATTGACAATTAGTTGTTCTGGTACTAAAAAATATTAGGGGAGAGAATAATATTGTCGTTCATGTGGTTGAGAGGTGTGGTCTTTCGAGTGAATTTATCGTTAAATTTGCACTGCAAATAAGTATTTATAGTAAATACCAATTACTGTGATAATATATTTATGAATAATAGGTCATGTTTACAAAATGAAAGAGTGTGAATAACTCATTTTTTAATAGGTTTCCTTGAATACAAATAAAATATTATTATTTCCTATAAATTCAAAATATAGTATTGATAATGGTTTTTGGGAAAGTATAATTAAAAAACCTTCAAAGTACATGTTATACATTGTGGGTTTTAAGTATGTATATGGTATAATAAGAAAAAAAAATCTTATTGCCCTGATATCAATAATAGAATCATAAAAAATAAAAATGAATTCAATTCAAATGTAGTACAAGGAGTGCGGTCTATAAGTGAGTGAGTCGTGCACCATTATTAGGTAGGGGTTGTGGCAAAGGTGGTCATAGCTATGTTAGTGCCCTAGCTAGGCCAGAATTAGCCAACCACTCGGGGACAGTCATACCTTGACACAACTTTAAAAATTAATGGGAAAATATGTAGCTTGAGACCGTTGTACACCATTATTAACCATAATAGAATAATCATACCATGAAAACTATAATTAGAAACCCTCGTAAACATTGTGAACAATGACCTAATATTAATTGAAAAATTGTATCCTGAAACCTTTGTAATCGTTTGAGACAATAATAAAATTCCAACTTAATAGTTATGCAAGTAACATGTTTCAAAAAAATATAAAGAAAATATTGCATTACAGCAATGCAACTTCAAAAGGGAGAACACTTCATGTGTTCAAATAGAATGGTTGCTATAACATATATAATTATCCCAATATATATTAACTCAAACTATCAAACCCTAATCAGGGTAATAATAGAGTCCATTATCTACAAAACCTTTTAACAACATAAACCAACTAGATATTTTAAGGGACTATCCCATTATGAGACCTCTGGAGCGGAGGTAATTAGGACCATTAAATACAACATCTTTAGAAAGAAACTAGTGTCGTAATAATTACACACCCAGAAGAAAGCTCTCGATATAAACAAAAGGAAAAATGGTGCACTTGAGAAAGAAAAACCATGTGTAGGGACATGGTGGTGGGATGAATTTTTTTTCATCGCAAGAAGATATTTTGCAACTCAACGGGGAGTGAAATGAAGATAATATGTATGTATACACCTACATCTAGAGAGAAATAAATCAGACCCGCACCAAATATGGATACAATAATAAAATAAACTCATGCATAGGAAGAAATACCCTACTATGTTTACTTGGTGATTCCTTTGTGCCAAGCTGGAAGATTTCACTCTGAAATATAGAACTTGTCAGACTTCTTAGGAAACCAATCTACCTAAGCCTAGATGGTAATGGAATTATAGCAAAATTCTATGACGCGATGATTTTTTTACTTGGGAGCCAAATTATGAACCAATAACCTTAGGGCCTAGTGTACCTTTCCTACCTTGATAATTATTGAACTTTCAAACTTGAAACATCAAGCAAAAACATAATTCCTTAAGAAAACTGTGAGGAAACAAATGAGCTATAATGGGTAGATTTAATATGGCTCACTTGATGGCATACCTTGCAAAAAATGTGGTACATAAAAGGTTTGTTACATAAGCCTCCTGATGATCCGCAACATGAAAATGATCCGAGGAGTAAGGGGAGAAAAATACACAGTTTCACCTTAACTACTCGAAAAAATATAGTCATTGGATTGAAACCCTATCGGATCAATGGTTGTACACTCTCCAGGTGTATGATCGCTAGTTATGGAGAGAATTAGATCAGATGAATGGACCTCAAGCCTAAGACGCACTTCAATGACATTACATTTGACATGATGGAGTCATTAAAACAAATTATTAATCCATCAAGTTGTCCCTCGATATAGTAAATGAAATAGGAACCTTTGTTTGGCATATGTATATTGCATATATTTCTATATTTTATAAATATAAGAACCATATACTAAGGTAGTATTCCTAGAAAATAGGGCATGGGTCATAACCCCATTTATTCCCATAATTATTATAGAGTAATAGGTGATACCTTATCTATTTTTGCATTGAAAATTACCTTTAGTCAACAACAATATAGTTCGGAAAACTTTCCATGAAGTTGTTCATTACTACGTAAAGAAAATAATTTCTTTTTATGCTAGTGATGGATGTTACATGTGGTATGAGAGCCATGCTTTCAACATTGTAGAAAAATGTAGTAATAACAATCTGTGTTAATGTAAACATTGGGGAGAAATACGATTATGATGGGATCCGTAATTTTACCCCCAATGAGGCCAACTATGGGATATGGTCCTATACCAACCATAGAGGCGAACCATGAAATGTGCGTATAATTGGGCGAATAACCCCAAAACCCAAAAACTATGTTGTTGGAAATTGATCAAAAGATAAATTCTAAAATGACTTGTTTGAGAACCAATAATGAAAGGTTTCAATGCAGGACCAAAAATGAACTATGAGGAGTCTCTCAGAAAGGAATAATCATAGGAATTCTATACCCAACCCTGAAAATGGGGCTAGTAATGAGGAACCTAGATATAGAAATGATAACATGCCACAAAGAAGCCAATTTAAAAGATTCAAAGGAGATAGAAACGATAACAAGGATGAATCTCATACAATCTCTAATCAATGAAAAACAGAAAAGGCAGAAAATAAAATTGTAGGGGGAGTTCAAAAATATCAAACGCCAAAGATTTGAAGGAATGGTAGAGGAAGTTTCCAAAGCCTAGATTATAAATATGAAAAAATACTTTCAAATCTATCAATACAATAATAATATTAAGGCCATATTGGATATTTATAAATTTAGGGAAAGGCAACCTTATGGTTGGAAGGAATAAAGACAATGAAAGGAATTGAAGAGAAGGAAGTGACTTGAGATGAGTTCCAGAGGAATTTTAGAAACAAATATCTGAAAAAACAATTTTATGATGAAATGGAAGAATATTTTCATGATATGAAGCTCGGAAAACTTACCGTGGATGAATTTGTGAGTAATTTTACATCCTTGTTAAGATACGTTCTGTATATACGTGAGGAAAAAGGTAAATTTCAATGATTTTATAGTAGTTTGTATGCATTTATGAAGGAGATGTTAGATTTTGATAACCCTATAAAAATGGATGAGGCAATCCAAAAGGCTCGAATTTGCTATTACCAAATGAGGAAAAAAGGTGAAGGTAATAATAATTGGCCAAATAAGAAGGGCATAAAAATTTTCAAAATCACAAGAATATAAAGACTGCTAACTTTAAGGGTGCATATAAAGGTAAAAAAAATAGAAATTCTATGAAAAAACAATAGAAAACCATATTACAACATGAACCCAAGCAAGCAGAAGTATCAAACAAGCCAAGATTTAGCCAATATTAAAAACCTCCTTACAGTGTTGGGGTTGTGGGGTATCCCATTATTATAAAAACTCCCCCCAACACACCATACCAGAGTAAGATGCTAGCATACATGAAACTTCTATATTCAGTGAGGTGGAAATGAGCATACAAAGGATAAACATTGCTTTGGAGGACCATCAAGCGAGTTCCATCCTACCATGATAGAATTGGAGGTTAAGTGATTTAATTAGAATATATCTATTTTAGTATATGTGGGAGCAAGTTAAGTGATTTAATTATAATATATATATTTTAGTAGACACGAGATAAAGTTTAAGTTATATGAGTCCTGATGTAGTGGATAAGTGTCATTTACATACCCATGAATCTAAAAATACCTAGTTAGTACACTTAGATATTGGAGCAAAGAGAAGATTGATTGATAAGGTACGAGATTGTGCTATCGAAATAAGAAGACAAAAAATTAACATCAATTTAAATGTGTTTCCCACAAGATCTTATGACAATATAATGAGGATAGAATGGTTAGAATGACATTGGTCCTTGGTGAATCATAAATAAAAATCTATTGGTTTCCTCATTGAATATGGTACTAGGAAAGAAATAAAAGGAGTGAAAAAGTTAACAAAATTATGTCCTATTACTGCCTCACAATTATGAAAATGTATTAGAAATGGTTGTTAGATATATTTTTTCCAGGTCAAGTATTCTAATGCTAAGGAAAAAACAACAACAACAGTAAATATATGAGTCATTCAAGATTTTGTTGTTGTCTTCCCTGAGAACATACCAGGACTTCCCCAAAAATGGGATATTGACTTCATGATAGAGTTAGTCCCTAAGATAGCTCCAGTGTGAAAATATCCTTACCATATGAACATACTTGAGCTAACAAAGCTCAATAAGTATTTACAAGAATTTCTTGATAAAGGTTACATACACATAAGTGTGTAACCTTGGGGAGTTCTCGTGTTGTTTGTAAGGAAAAGGGATGTTACTTTAAGAATTTTCATTGATTATAGGAAACTAAACATGTTGACTATCAATAATAAGTATATGATTCCTAGAATCAATGATTTATTCGATCAATTTAAAGGTGATACAATATTCTCTAAGATCGATTTACGATCAAGTTACCATCAAATTAGAGCAAGACAAGAAGACATTTTTTATACATCGTTTAGAACCTGTTATTGTCATTACAAGTTTATTGTCTTACCATTTTGACTTACCAATGCAGCAACAACGTTCATGAGTTTTTTGCATGGTATTTTTCACCCATTTTTGGGAAAATTTGTGTTGATATTTATAGACGATATTCTTGTTTACTCTAGGAATCTAGAAGAACCTAAAGAAAATTGACATATAAAAATCCAAGTTTTACACGAACATCAGTTATATGCTAAATTTATAAAATGTGATTTCTATAAAGATGAAATTGAATACTTGGGGCACATCATTTCAAATAAAGGGATAGTTTTCGACCCAAAAAGATCAAAACCATTGCATGTACCCAAAAAAATTGTAGATATATTATATTTCCTGGGTCTGGTAGGGTACTATAATATTTTTTATGGAGGGTTTCTCCCGAAATACTTATCCTATCAATTCCCTATAAAAGAAAGGAAGGGATTTCAAGAGGAAAATTGACTGTCAATAGAGTTTTGAACAGTTGACATAATTATTAACCAATACTCTGGTGTTAAATAGGGTTGACCCAAAAAAACAATTTTTTGTTTGCACGGATTCTTGCCAATCATAGATATGGGGAGTGTTGATGCAGGAAGGGAAGGTGATAACTTACAAATCTCGGAAACTGGAGGAATACGAGCAAAGATACTCTGCTTACGATTTGGAATTAACTGTTACAATCCATGCATTGTAAGTATGGATACATTATTTATCGGGGAAGAATTTTTTGGAGATGACTGATCATAACAATGTAACCAATTATTTTAAGTAACCTAACTTAATTACATGCCAAGCAAGATGGAATATTTTTCATAGAGAATTTAAATTTGACATCAAACATTTAAAAGGAAAATAAAATTGAGTAGTGGATGTATTAATTAGAAGGGTACACTATGCGTATGAAGTTTATTAGAACCATATAGAATTTAATTTTCTAAAAAAATTAAAGAAGTTGCCCAAAAGGATCCAGAATACAAATTTTTATGGTAGCAAACCCATCAAGGTAACAACCATGAAAAACAATTTGAATATAGGATTAAAAAGTATCATATGATAAATTTTAGAGGAAGAATATATGTTCCCAATAAGATCTTAGTCAAACAATTGATTATGGATGAATTTTACAGAAATCCTTATACTACTCATCTTGGTTGTTAAAAACTATTTTTAGCAATAAAAAAACACTAGTTTTGTCAAGGTATGAGAAGAGATATTGCTGAATATTTGTCTAAGTGTTTAGAATTTCATCAAGTTAAATATGAACACCAACATACAGATGATATTATTCACCAATTACTGATTCTTGAATAGAAATGGAAATTTATTACACAAGATTTTATAACAAGACTACCCAAATCAGAGAGACAAAAATGATTTAGTCATAGTCATGGTAGGCAAACTAAGTAAAAAACTCATTTGATATTGATGCAATATACTTAAAAGACTATTCAAATTGATGTTATTTTCATGAGAGAAGTGTTTTGATTGCATGGAATACCTAAGGTAGTTATTTCAGATAGAGATTTAAAGTTTACCTCTACATTCTAGAAATCTCTCTTCACAGGATTAGGAACCAAGGTACTGTTTAGTACTACATACCATCCGAAGACGGATGAGAAAACCAAGAGGGTGAATCAAATTCTTTAGGATATGATAAGAATTTATGTTATCTAGAAGCCAACCAAATGAGAGGAATATTTAAACTTAGTTGAATTCACGTATAAAAACATCTACCACGAGTCCTTAAAAATGAGCCCATTTGAGATATTATATGGAAGCATGTGTAGCACTTCAACTAATTGGAATAGCCCTGAATATCTTATAATGCTAGGATGGCCATGTTAGTAGAAATGGAGCAGACTGACAAATGAGTCTGGCAGAGTCTAAAAGCTTCACAGGATAGGAGAAAGACTTATGCATATAAAAGAGATCCTATCGAGAATTTAAAGTCTGGGATCATGTATATGTATGAGTTGAACCAAGGAAGAGTATTTTAGTATGGGGTGGTTGCACAAAACTTTATACTTGATTATGTGGCCCTTTCCAAATACTTTAAATAATTGATCAATGGTGTATTGGATGCAATTACCTAGTGATATAAGAGTTCATAAGATATTTCATGTTTCTTTATTAAAAAGATATATATGACCCTATACATGCTATTCATTGACAAGATACTCACCTAGAATTTAAATTGGAAATTTAGTTATGTATAAGTACTGTTGATTTGATGAATAACATGAAATGACACTTTATGATTTTCAATTAAGTCAAAATAGACGGATAATTCCCAGTTGAGCCTTAGCGTACTCTCGAACAAAGGTAAATAACGTTATGAAGGTGATCCATCACCCAAATTAAAGTGCAGTGGAAGGAATTTAGCCCAGAAGAGACCACCTGGAATGATGGGAGCTTTATGCAGGAATATTATCCTCACCTATTCAAAGGGAAAAATAACATCGGAGACGATGTTATACACAAGGAGAAAAAGATGTAACACCCTTAGTTATTGTAAATATACCTTGAGTTACTTTTATTTAATTTTACTACTTAAAAAATTAATAATTTATAGGTTGAGTGGAAAAGCCTAATCATAATTTGATGATAAAAATTTATTTTTTATTTTTATCTTAGAAAAATATAACTAATGGAATTTATTAATTCACTTGAGAGAACTTGAGAAAAAATTATTTCACGAGACAATTAGAGGTTGGTTACATTTCCCTTATTTGAGATAAAAGATTATCCCAAAACGAAAAGAGCCAAGGAAGGATACATGAATGAAAATTTGGAGGCATATTGGAATAAGGGAGAAGTAATTGAAAACCTGCAGAGGACATTGTGAGGGTGACACAATATGCTACCTATGGGTTTTCTTGATTTGCACAGAGATTGAGTGGACACCTTAAGTATGATATGAGTCTATGAATTATGGGTTGGACCTTTGGGTCTTGTCTCCTATGAACTGTCCCTACTTGCTTTACTTACAATTTGTTATTTTGTTACTAAAGATGCTCGGGGGAGAGAATCATATGTAATTTACATTCTTGTGGTTGGGAGGTGAGTTCTTTCTCATGAATTTATAGTTAACTTAGAATTGTAGATAAGTATTTACAGTAAATACTTGTTACTATGATAATGTATTTATGAATATTTATTTTTGTTTACCAAAATAAAATAGTGTGAATAATGTATTTGTTAATATTTTTCCTTGAATAAAAATAAAATATTATTACTGTGAATGAAGTATTTGAATGACTGTTCTTTCTAGAAATTTGAAAGAAAGTATCAGTGAATATTGATATTGTTGTTCTAGGATTAAAAGTTAACATGATAATTGTTTCCAGGAAATTCATCTTAATAACCCTTCAAATTACATGTTATACATCATGAGATTTAAGTAAGTCCCTGATATAATAATAAAAAGAAGGTTGTTGCCTAATATCGATAGTAGAATCATTGAAAAAAAATTAATTCAATTCAAACGTAAAAGGAGTGTGGTAAGTTTGTGAGTGAGTCATGCACCAGTATTAGACACAGTTTGTGGCGAGGGTCATCACAACTAGGTTAGCACCCTACCTACGCCTGACATAACCGACCACCTAGGCACATTCCCAACTTGACACAACTTTAAAAATTAATTGAAAAAAGTGTAGCCTTAAACCCTTGTACACCATTCTTAATCGTAAAAGAATAATAATACCATGAAAACTATAATCATAAACCCTCGTAACCATTGGAAAAAATTAACTAATATTAATTGCAAAATTATATGTTGAAACCCCAATAATAATTTGAGATAGTAAGAAAAAAACAACTTAATAACTGGGCAAGTAACATCTTTCAAGATAATAAAAAGAAAATACCACATTAAAATAGTGCAACTTGACAATAGAAAACCCTAAAAATGATAAGTTAACTTAAATTGAGAACACAATGAGAACACTTCATTTGTTTGACCAGAACAGTCATTACAACATATATAAATATCAAGATCTCCATTAATGCAAATTGTCTAGACTTAAAAAGGGTAATCAGAGAATCCATTATCCACAAAACCCTTTAACGACATGAACCATCTATAGCTTCTAAGGGGCTATTTTGTGAAACCCTATGATACCTCCAAAAAAAAGGTAATTAGGACCATTAAATACAATATATTTAGAAAGAAAATGTTATCTTCATTCTTACAAGCCTATAAGAAAGCTCTTCATCTAGAAAAATGGAAAACTTGTGCATCTGATTAACAAAAGCTATGTGCATGGTCGTGGTGCTAGGATGGATATTTTTCCCATTATCAGAAAAGTTTCAGAAACTCAATAGGGAGTGGAATGATGATCCTACACATGCATCCACAAAGAAATAAATCAGATCCATGCCAAATATGAACCCCATAACAAGCGAAAATCATGCACAGAAATAATTTCCCCCAAGTTCTTACAATGTGATTCCTCGATGCTAAGCTGGAATATTGTACTATGAAATGGGAAACCAGTAAGACCTGTTAATAAACCAATCTACCTAACCCTAGTCGGTCATGGAATTATAGAAAAAATATGATACACGAATGTTTTTTTAACCTAGGAGCCAAATTTTGAAGGACAAATATCAAGATCTAGTGTACCTTGGCTACCTTCAAAATTGACGAACTTGCAAACCTAAAGCATCAAGGTAAATCTCAATTCCTTTAGAAAACCATGAGGAAACAAATAAAAAATAATAGGCAGATTCAATGTGACTCACCTGAGGGTAGAGCATGGAGAAAATGTGATACATAAAGGGTTTGTTACAGAGGCCTCCCGATGAGCTACAACATGAAAATAATCCAAGGAGCAAGGGAGAAAACTGGACAACCTCACCTTAACCATTTGAAAAATAATAGACTTTTTGGATTGAAACCATACCTGATCAACAGTGGGACCCTCTCCAAGTGTATGATCTTCAGTGTTTGAGAAAATTCGATCAAATTATTGAAGCTCAAGCATAGCGCTCACTGCAACGACATAGCATTTGACATGATGGAGTCATTAGAACAAATTATTAATCTAGTAGGTCTTCCCTCAATATAGAAAATGAAATAGGAACCTTTTTTGGCATATGTATATTGCATATATCTATATAGTGTATAAATAGAAAAACCATAGACTAAGGTAGTATTTCCATAACATAGTGCATGGGTTGTGACACCATGTATTCCCATAATGAGTAAAGAGTTAATAAGTGATACCCTCTCTATTTTTTCATTGAAAAGTCCGTATAGTCAATGAGTATGTAGTTGGGAAAATTTTCCACGAAGATGTTCATTAATATGTGAAGTGAATAATTAATGTATTCCCATAATGAGTAAAGAGTTAATAAGTGATACCCTCTCTATTTTTTCATTGAAAAGTCCGTATAGTCAATGATTTTCCACAAAGATGTTCATTAATATGTGAAGTGAATAATTATTTTTTATGCTAATTATGGATGTTACAAAGATAATAAGAGTCACACATTATATTGTTGCTATAATGAAAACTAATTTAGTCCAAGTAATTAGTTTTATTGGTTATAGCTAAAATTAATTTTGGAATAGTGATTTGAGTGAAAATATACTAATCCACTTTTTTATTAAAAAATGATAACAACAAAATTCATAATTTAATTTTATTTTAGCATGAAATTAATGGAATTTCTAATTAAAAGGGCGTTCATATAGTGTGTTAATTTAAAAATACATATCATAAATTATAATTTGAAGTCCTTGGATTTTTTTACTTGTGTCTAATTTATCTATTAGTATTTCACTTTAAATCCATTCTATTATATAATTAATTTAGCTTCCTAATTTTTTCATTAATTTCTATTCCGAAAATCTAAAAATATTCCAGTGATTTTTCCGAGTAGCAAGGGTACAAGGTTGGTTGGGGTGCCACCACACTTTCCCTTGAAATTTCCTTTTTCTCCTGCCTCATACAAAGGGTTCGAAGTGAGTTGTTCCATACAAGAATTACTCTCACAGTTTCAAGGGTATTATAACACTTGCATTTCAAGTATGTTTGACTAGTTGAGGGGAACATAGACATGACAATGAAGATAGTATTAACTCCTGTGATGCCCCTTGTTGTGACACTAATGATGAGTGGTGATTAAAGTATATCGATGTATGTGCCTTAGTGAAACCTCTTGAGCAAGCAACTCCATCGTTCAATCCTCACCACATCCTGTAACATCAAGTTGAAAGTTATCATCATTACAACCCATGTCATGGCTACAATGCCAAAGCTTGAAAAACACCCAAGGCTCCTCCCACACCTCCAATGTAAATCCAACCTACTCCATAGCAATATGTATGTCATTTTGGAACCATATAACCTATTCTTAAACCCATTAATCTATCATTATTATTGTGTAGCAAAATACATACATTCATTTATAACACGAATAATATTTATCTTTTCAGTATCAATAATACTTAATAAATAAACAATAGCCCCTTCACATGCTCATACACCACAATGTTTTTATGCTAAACTTAAATAATTATCAAAAACATCTAAATATAAGTCATCACAACATATAAATAATAAGAAAAATAATCAATATCAACTACAATGATAACCATCCACATAATTTAGATAAGAAATCTAAGTAAGTACAAAATATCGTTGCATGAAATAGAAAAAAGAGAAAAACTAAAACACTGTCTCAACTCAAATTAAGATGGAGCACTAAACTGGGATGAGGCACTACTCAAACCTTTCATGATAAAAAAATTCTAAAATAATTACGTTTCAATTGAAAACAATAAATTAACTACATATATTTTTAATATTTTTTCATAGTAATTTAAAATGCTATATATAGCCACTATAACGACATCAAACAAATATATCTTCAGTGAAATTTGAAAATACAAATAACAACAAACTTTTGACTTATGTTAATTATTTTAAAAATGAAATAAAACATTTTATTTTAGAAAATTAATGGTAACCTCCCGACACAAACAAGTTCAAAAATTTAACTTATATTAATTTTTTCCAAAATAAAATAATACATTTTATTTTTAAAGAAAATATATTCTATCAAGTTCATCGCACTTCCTATGTAAGTATATTTCAATGTAAACCAAAAAGGCATTGATTTATGGCTAATAGACAAATCTCCTAATATACCTTTACAATTGATCTACACATGCATTGTAATGTTAGATTCCTAGAGTAATGTTTTGTCCTTAAATAGCTTCATTATTTAAGGGATAAATGGAATGTTCACGTTACACATACTCTCAAAAACATTATAATAATATAAAATAAAATTAATTTAATTCAAAAATATATATCTAACTTTAATCAATATTTAAAATTGAACACCCTCCCAGCCATATTATAACTACTCGTAACTACCCAAATATAGTAACCAATGAACAACCTCCCAAACCAAATTGTAACTACCCAAATACATTAACCATTTGAAAAAATTGTCAGATGTTAAATATTTGTAACTACATAGCTCACGTATTTGAACATGTTTTAGAAGGAAATGCAACTTGTAACTACATAGCTCACGTATTTGAACATGTTTTAGAAGGAAATGCAACCAGATCAAATATTTGTAAATACATAGCTCACGTATATAAACATGTTTTAGAAGGAAATGTAACCAGATGAAGTCTCAAGTGATTATTGTAGAAAACATTGAATATATATATATATATATATATTTTTCAAATTAAAAAATATCCTAAATTATATTTTGAAAAATCAATATTTAACACTATTATATATCGAAGTAGTTGTATTACTAAAACTAATTGAAATAGTGATTGCCACCCAAAAAAAATATAACATGCCAAGCTACATGAAATTCAGATAAAAAGGAAGATGAAAGGATATTGATAAATGTGTTTTGGTTTATTCATATAGAATATATAAGGTATGAAAGGATATTGATAAATTTGTTTTAGTTTGTTTATATAGAATATAGAAGGTAAACAAATACTCACAATAGAGACTTAGAGACTTAGGGTGTTTTTTAACTTTTAAATGAGATAAATGGATGAATATCTCCAATATTGTAGTAGATTATATTTAACAATATTTAGTATATGTATTGTATATTTTTAATATGATATATTTTATTGTTTAAAATAAAAGGCACTTGTACTTAAAATTTGTTTTGGCATTCACAAAAGAATAGATGAAGATAATGCCTTTAGTAAGCCACGATGCAATATTTTTACAAATCGCCAAACTACTTAGATACAATATGAATGACTTTAGCTTCTCAATCCTTGATTCCTCTTGGTCATGAAAAGCTACATATATGCCATTAGTTTTTATCTAATATTTTAATTGGTAATTCATAAATATTATCCCTTAGTGTAACAACCCTAGTTTTATGTTTTCAAATTAGACATTTGAACTTCAGTCCAAAGGGGAGTGGACCCCAAATGGATAATTATTGTGTGAATGTAATTAATTATTGAATTTTGAAAAATAAATAAAATATTCTGTGCATATTGACCAAATGATATTTTTAAGATCACTTGCCAAATCCATGAGGTATGGAAAGAGGCTAAGACTTTCCCCAAAAATATTTCAAAAAGCTTTGAAAGAATTTATTTCTAATTTAGATTTTTGAGGAAAAATCTAAATTTCCCCAATGATGCGAAGAGTAGTTGGGAAGAGGTAAAAAGCTGGAAAAGCATAAAGCGGCTTTAAAGTCCCTAAAAAGGGAAGCCTAGACAAACATGAATAAAAGCATCATGTAATTCTGGACACATAATTAGAAATAGGTTTTGGGGAGCATAAGCTTAAATAAGCTACTCCAGAATAGAATGGGGTTGGTCTATTCTGGGAGAGGATCTTAGCTCGGGGGTGAGTTATGTGGATAAAAGAACTCTAAAGTTGGGAGGACTAGTCATCAAAGAAGTGGTATGCACACAAATTTGCTGAATAATTAAATTAGATGTTGTTAGAAAGTAGTGAAAAGTGTTGTAGTGGTTAACTTGAGTTTAGTTGCTGCGTTATGAAATTCCTTACTTTTAATAGAATTGAATAGAAGAAATAATTCTTCTAAATTTTCTGTATGGTAGTAGGAATAAATTCTATGGAACACTATTACCCAGAATCTCTAAACCATTGGGTGGCTTAAATCTGGAGATAGTATAAACAATTCCCTAGAGTGAGTATAGTGTAACTTTAATATGCTTCTATATTAAATAAGTAGATGAACAGAAAAATATATTTTGACATTGCTAGTTAACTGTTATGAATGTAACCCAGAAGTGGGAAAAGATCTAGCTCAAAAAGAAAAGAAAAGCTGTAACCTAAATCTGGGAATAATACCGGAGAGTCCCAATCAGTGCAAGTAAACTGTAATATAAATTTGTAAAGAAAATTTCTCTTACCAAAATAGGTACTAGAAAATTTTGCAATAAATCTACTACTGCTTATTGCTGGTCTTATTAACTGCATCTAGTATAATACATAAAGTTATAAAACATGCATATATGCTTTCTGAAGATGTAAACATAAGAGAATAATATTCATTGCATGCGACAGAAGGATTATACAAGTTATTAACCCATGGTATGGGGATAAAATTTTAATCTGCAAAGAATTAAGTGAAGGGATAAGTCTACCGCATCACTTATTTAATAGATTAAGGATATCCATAATGTATGCTTGACCAATTCATAACTAGTAAACCAGTCTATTCTCATTAATAGTATTTCCTCATTGTATATAATCATCTACATATTGGAAGTACAGAAGGCTAGCCCTTATGAAATTATCTGAAGCATAATTAAAATATTATGCTTCAGAAGTCAACATATTTTTGATATTTTATCCCTAGACAAGTGATTATAATTATCAAATGTGAGAGTTCCTACATATTATTGTGACACATATGTATTTCCTGAATATTTAGAAATCTGGTAGTAAACGAAAGGAATTTTATTGGACTTGAGATTTTGAAAAAAAAATCAAACCAAAATATACATATATAAAATTGATCGAATAATTTTGTTAAACTGTGCCATAGATGAAATTATTGGTTTATGTGCTCTATATTGAAACACTGTCAGGTGTGAAATTAGCATATAAAATTAAATCGAAGTTATGTTGACCACTTATGAAGGCATGTAATTAATCAATATAGAAGAGCATATATATCAACCACTATGCAATATATACACAGATAGGAATCAACGTAGATCTCGACCGGTATAACATAAACCAAATTTTATAGCAGAAAATAGAGAGGAATGGGAAGGTCCCATCAACATTGTTCCTTGACCCAATTAAATATTAAACAGTCTGAGTCGAAACTCTAGGAAGAAGAACGGAAGGGTTAATATATGTTCTCAATGCACAATAAAATGTGATAGCCAAGTAGGCTAGCACTCATAAAAGTAGCATACAAATTCAAACAAGATATCCGAATAGTCGACAGTTGAGGAGCAACATTTTACCAACCTGTAAATGGAGAATTTAACCCTGAATTAGTATGGGTGTATAAATCGAGCTATCAATCATAGCTAATGGAAACTCAATGAAAGAACGAAAGTACCTGCAGTCAAGACAATTAGGAATTAAATTAATCAAAGAGGAAATATTAAACTCAGAATGTAACAGTAAGCTCAATGAAGCAAATCGGTGCGACGATATTTTATATGGGTCGAATCGCGAACTCAATGAAGAAACTCAATGCAAGACTATTTCGTATGGGTTGAATGGAGATGCTTACCATTCAGGACTTGCATCGACGAGATGGAACGAACCAGAAGTAGTCTTCCTAACCAAGAAAAAACTAAAAGCGAAGTTAAGTCTATGGGTTTGAAACAAATAAAAAACCTCTATTCAACATAATGAAATTCGAGCTATGAAAATGATTCTTATAAACCCATAAATTTCCCCAAAATTAATATAAATCTCTGAGAGGAGGAAAATAAAAATTACCAGGATATGGCAGTTGTGATTAAACAAAAGCTACTATTCATTATTGTCCAGAACGAATCTCGATTTCAATCTACGAAGTAGGAGAAAGATGCTTAGAATAATTTGAAGAAAGAGCCAATTGCAATTTCATAGATAACAAGAAAAAAAATTTATGACTAGAAAAATGGAGTGACCTGGGTAATGCATACGCCTTGATTTCATGTAACATAACGCTTGAAGTCATTTGGATAATGCCGCATAGTCGAAGTCTCCGTGAGGAATGAGTTCTTGGAAGGGAAACGACCTCGGAGAAGAATGAACAAGAAATTTGAAGGGATTTAATAGAAACATGTATGATAAACCCTAGCCATATCCAATGCTACACTTGTCAGTGATCGAGTGATCTTCTCACAGATCAATGAATGAAAACCCATAAGTCATAAACCCTAAAGAATATCATGCAAGGCAGTACGCACAAAGATAATTGAATTAATCTCAATGCACGGAGGAGTCTTGTCTGGGATTAAACAAACAATATATTGTGAGGCTCGAGGAGAATAAATCTCCATTCAATTAAATATATATGTACCCTTTCAGATTTTCGTAGTATGCAACAACGTATGGAATTAATCATACCGACCATATCGTTGGACCAACGAGAAAAGAAATCGAGGTGCTAACCATAAGTAAGGGAACGACATCATATATCCACAAAAAGAACCACATAAATAAAACAATTTGCAATGATATTATATATGACGTGGGTTGGCCATAGCGCCATGTACCACTTTACGAAGATCATCATTTGTACCATAAGGGTATATATATATATATATATATATATATATATATATATGCATATATGCATGTGGACATACAATTATATATTGTAAAAGTTGCTTATATATTGTAAGAGTATGGAACACATACTTTATGAAGCCTAATGCTACAACAATAATAACCTTATACCAAGTAAGGAATTAAATGATATTATACAAAAATATGAGGGTATACTAATGATGGCTATGTCTACTAATATATATATATGTGCAAGTATATTAGTAGAAATATGGTTCCAAAGGAAGGGAAGAATCAAGTGGGGAAAAATAAGGTATATGCAGAGAGGTATATATTAGTTAAGAAGGTAAGCTTACTACAAGTGGAACTATAATTTAGAAAAAAAATTGGTTAGTAGAAGAGACATTACAGTTAAGAAGATATTGTTTCTGAGAATTATAAAACAATATCAATTCAAGACTTGTACAAAAGAGGCAAGATTTGTGTTATAGATTTATATATATACTTAACACTTAGAAAAAAAAAAATTGTGGAATGAGGAGGTGTTACACTTAGTGATAAGATCCATCACAATTAGTTTACATGGGCCATGGTATGTCATTCATTTACTCTTGAATCAATTCATTCACTTTTCATGAATATGCAAAGGCTAACTTATAGTTTTGGATTTGGTTTGCTAGAGCTAGTCACTCATTGAAAGGCTTATGAAGGCCATTTTTGTGATCAGTTTTATGGGAGCTTCATCTGTTGACTTCATTTTCTAATGAAACAAAAGGATAGAGTGGGTGCATCAAACTTTATGTTTTTCAATCCTGCTCCATTAAGCACAAAAGCCGGATGCCTTGAAAATTAGTTATCTCTACACACCAAGTCATCTTTGAACATTATGTTTATGCAATGAGTGTTTGGTATGTTGAAAAGAATAGGAATAAGTCCATCTCAAACCTCTTTTCAATTATGCACTTTCAATTTCCATCGGAAAAACTAAAAATTAAATGTACTAATTAAGATGTGTGTGGGGGAAACTGGAGTATTGTTATCGGCGTGTTATGAGGATTTGACACTACTAATTGTGTTGTATTGTTGGTAGTATTGTGTTAGTATATATTGAGATCAACATAAATTGTAAGACACACAAGATTGGAAACAAACTCAAAATTATATTAATGAATGCCTAACAATAATGGTGTACAATAATGTACGTATAAATACATCAGGAAACTATTGAATCAGTTATCAAGGTTTGTTGGACTCTAATAACCAATTACTCTAACATAGACTAACCCAAGGATTAGTTTTCTAACATTCTGCCCTTAATCCAAAGGGATATACCAAAGTCAAAGAATGAGAGCTCAAAATGAAAACATGTATCTCAACCAAGACTTTAATGCCTCTTAGAAATGGGTTTTAAGGATGACCACAAACTGATAAAAGTTCTTAGAAAAATAAAAAAATGTGATTTTAAGATGACCACAAACTCTGGAACAATCAGAACAGTTTCTCAAACAATTTCAAATCTGGAAGTGCTCATTGAAGTATCATAACTCTGGTTTTAATTGGTATAGGTTGTGGCTCAAGATGTGGATCTCTGACTCAGGATCGCTTGACATCTCGAACTCGAACCTATATTAGAACATAAACAAATCCCCCCTTGTTGGATAGATGGTGAGAATTATTATTCATCACTACAAGATTCGTCAACACTCTCGAACAAATTCTTTGATATGACCTGCAGATCTTCTTGCCTATATTCATTCATTTCCAAGAAGAAATCCATCCAAAACTTAGCTTCTTCCTTGCAATACTCTTCTTTCTGGAACATCTATTTCACTTGTGATTTCACTTTCCACAGTTCTCACACGTGTGAAGATCAAAACAATGATTTTTCACATGGCCAACTCTGTTACACTATTGGCATCTATCAACTTTTTCTGGAACTACATCATGTAGAAATCTCGCACTTCGAAACTTTATAGGTTTAGAAAAATATGGAATCTAAAAAGATACATAATTCTTATAGCCGAGACTAGTTCTGTGTTTATTGTGCGTAATCTCTTCCCATGGTCTTGTAATAAGTTTCACATCAAAAATTCTAACTGCATCAAAAATTTCACCTGAAATCACGTCATATCTTTGATCATTCTTTCAGTGATGATCAAGCTCAAACAAACAATTGTTTTGAACAAGAACATGTTCAGAATTCTTCTTTTGTAATTCATGTAATTCATCTTGCTGAAACTGGGCCTCTAGCTCCAATAATTCAATTTTGATTTTACCATTTTGCAAACATGATTGGATGTGATAGAGCATGTCTTTGTTGACTCAGATATTGTTATGGATAATATATACCATTAAATTTCTTAATATTTGTATTAAATCATTTAGTTTGCCCATTTTCTCGATTGCAGTTTCAAAGTAAACTTGCAATCAACTCGGCTACCGTTGAAAATGCACCCAATACAAACAAATTTTCAATGATTTAACCGGATGCTACGTTCAACCGATAATGCACCCATTTTACAGAAAACTTCAAAAAAAATTATGGCCAAATGTGTAAGAAAGCAATCAATCAAAGTTGGAAGGTTTAACGACCAACCTTTAAAATAAAGCACCATGAATGTTATTCCTCCTAAAAATTTTGTAATAGGTATTTTGCTACATCATCTTATGAATTTGTGACCAATTAAAAATAATGATACAAATGTGACTCCACAATTATCATATCTTTGAATTTTCAATCTTCCTAGAATCAATCCATCGTAGGTTTCTCCACTAGCAATGTTATTCACTTCACAAAAAAATCCTTCGAAGGCTTCAAAGTGAAAACATACTTTCACTGCAATCAACCCATTGTTTCATCATACCAATCCTTCCTACCAATCTATGTCATTACATAAATCAACTTTCATTTAAAATATTTTTAACCTCATATCAATTCTTTCTGCCAATAAAATATTTTTAACTTCCAATCGCAATATTTTCAATCCAAAATAAAAGGAATTTCCACTTTTGGAGTGAAGACCATGCATGAATAATAAACAAAGTAAGGTCAACACTTCATAATTCCATAAAATTTTAAAACCCTTGGTATACAGTTCTCAAGAAATATTGTCAACGTATTTTGTCATCTCTGATCGTGGACAAAACTATTTCAAAATAGATTTCTAGAGGCAAATAAACATGGAGGATGCCTTTGGGGCAGCTGCAGCAAAACAAGGTCTTACTCTGATCTTAGAAAAACAAACATCATAGCTTTCCACGCTTCAACACTAGTTCATAAAAACACTACAAAAGAGTCTATCTTTCAACCGTTGTTTTAAATCTAATGCATAGCTATGTGAATTTTAACAGAGATTTTGTCGAACACTTACACTACCTTCGAGTAGTTATCAAAAACTTGAGAGTCAAAAGCTTCGGCAAGTACTCTCGAAAACACATACCTTAGTTGCATCAACACTTCTTGCAAACATATCGACGAACACATACCAAGTACTGATATCACTTTGGAATATATTGTGTGCATATAAAAAATAATTCCAAGGGTTTTCAATAATCACGCTACTTCTCAAAATTAAAGGTAGCACTACAACATAGTCTTGATTCCATACATTGGTTATCCAACCACCAAATTCACCGAGAGGCGGTGCTCTCTTAAGAAAATTGGCATTCACAAAACACACTCATGTCATATCAATCACCAAAGAAACTTCAAGTTCATCACAATGTTAGCCACGAACACCTGTGAAACTTAAAATAATATTCATACCACAGTTAAAATCTTTCAATACTGTTGCAATTGGTACAACATATTTCTTTTTATGAGATAGTGAAAGAAACCAACCTCATTCCAAATCCCTCCTTTGCATAAATGATTCAGTTATTTCAGATTTTGTGTTTTTCTTCAAATTAGGTCCAATTCAAGTCTCAACATATGTTTGAAAATGACTACCATTGCAGGCTTAGACATAAATTTCAGGTCAATTCTCTGGTTAAGCTGGAGGACAACTGGCTTATTTGGCACAACATAATGGAAGCAACTCATATTTACAAACATCAAATCATAGAAGTATATGAAGGCCATGACAAGATGAACTAGAAAACCAATTTATGAATTCAGATTAGTCTAGCAATACTTACTTCAAATTAGGTTTACAATATGTTGAGAGCATATTGAAAACAAAAATCTCATGATAAAAATTATCACTTGCGGTTCCGATTACCAAAAAAATCCCAAGTTCTCTGGACTTGTTGTTCCTCGTCAGTCGAGCCATTCATTTGAACGCTTTAACTAAATATTTCTTCCTCTTTTGACAAATTCTAAGAATTAAAATTTTGATCATCATCACTTTCATCGCACCAAAAACCATTCCTTGTGATCATAAATGTAGTTTCTTTATTTTAACGTGGGAGTGTTTTCATTGTAATTATCAAGATGTTACCAATCTAGACGAAACAATTGTCACACATATTCGAAAGGCCCCACTACAGAAAAACACCCATAAATAACACTCCATTAGCAAACAACATCCTCTCTTTTGCAGTGTAATTTTTTTTGTAACTCTTACGTACGTCCTCTCTTTTGCTGTGGAAAATTTGTTGTAACTGTTACATACGTACTCTCTTTTGCTGTGTAAAAATCCTTGTAACTATTACATGTATATGTGAACAACAGTAAAGAGATATGCCCCCCCGATCGGGGTGTACACATGCCATCATGACAAGGGGAGGCGGCAACTTGGCAAGCACTCACGTAAACAATAATTACTATCATTTAACATGACTTCTCAGACCAACGAACTGGAGTGTGCGAGCGCCGGCAAAGGATTGATGGCGCATGATGGCCAGGGTGTATGTCAGGCCAGCGGAAAAGCAGGTGTGAACTTGGTAAGTCTTTTAACTCCGCCCTTTCAATCTTGCATGCATTATCCCTTGCATGCGAAAGACTGGAGGAGGCAGCGAAGGAGAGCTACATCTTTGCAACCAAGATATAGCGTGACTCTGTCTGGGTATGTTTTTACAATAACCTCAGCTCTTATGATTTTATATGCAGCAGATATGGTCTATAGTGAAGATGGTAAATTAGATATTCTGTCGTTTCTATCGTTTGTTAACTATTTGGAACCAGAATGGAACCCAGTCCTTCCTTGTTTCCGTGACCCTTGTCACTCCCTTGCACCTGATGCAAGCTCTGTGCGAATCTATGGGAGCAAAACCCTCAGTTTTAAGTGTAATCAACGCGATAGCCAGGCTCTCATAGGGCGACAAATCCTAAATAGAAACCCCCTTGTGTCCAATCCTGGTAGGTGTTATGGTAATATGAGGAGTCAAAGCAGTAACAGTAGGCTAGACTCCCTCAGTCAGAGTCATGGCCTCATCTACTTAACTATAGAGAACCTCTGCCATACTATGTTATTTTCATGTCTGGGCGTAGCAAATCCAAATTATATGGGTGTTAATGTTTATTATATGAAGGGGACGACAGAGTGGTTATGGTCACCCGAGCAGTGTTTGCGCCTGCCTGAGTCGAGAGACCAAAACTCGTTTTATCCTGAGGATAATCTCCAAAGTCAAACCAATGCCCGAGATAGGAGCTATCCCAGTCATAAGAAGTTGGCTGAATCTCCATCTCATCTTATGTTTCAGAGGTATAATAATGACAAGAAACAGAGGTGTTTACCCAGATCAGACAGACAAATGTCCAAGGGCACCGTAAGGTGCATGCTGTGTCTTAATACTTTTTCTTATTCTGTTTACTTCTGTATGCCAGTGTTAGTTCAAAAATCCCACTCACCAATGGGAAAGCGACATCACAGGGCAGTCACTGATAAGGGGAAGCAATCCGCTCAGACTGAACCAGCTCCTAAGAAAAGGGGGTGGAAAACGTATTTGGAACACCTGGAAACACTGGCAGTTAACTATGTCATGAGAAATCCTTCTCCAGTCAGAAATGATATCCGTGGATGGGAACAAGAAATTCAGCAGGAACCAGAGGATAATG
Source organism: Pinus albicaulis (assembly GCA_034641835.2). Taxonomy (NCBI): domain Eukaryota; kingdom Viridiplantae; phylum Streptophyta; class Pinopsida; order Pinales; family Pinaceae; genus Pinus; species Pinus albicaulis. Next base: position 943,974,793 of record CM076573.1, read on the forward strand.
AGACAGAGGCAGAGATCCTTGATTTTATTACTGATCCAGGTCATATACGGGGCAAGCTTACATTGTTTAATCAGACAGTCCATACATATTGGATTGTAAAATGCCTGATAGCAAAAGCAATCCAGAGTAACCATCTAGTTCAAGTAAAGACTGAAGCAATGCAACCAGACCTACGTACCCAGGCTCAACTATTGGAGATTCAGGACAATCAGCAGCATCTAAAGATCAATCAATACGAGACTGCAAACAGAGTTAGCAGACTAGATGACAAAGTGGGACGCATGGAGAAAATCCTTCAGAAGATTCTTCAGCAACTCAATCAAGCAGAAATGCCAGGGTCTAATGTCAAAGACCCTGCCCCAGTCTCCTCATCTGAGGGTTAGAAGATTGTCTTGATTTGATGGTTTTTTTGTTAATCTTGAACTTTTAAAAGCTGTTATGTTTGTACATATTAAAGTAGAGAAACAGGTAGTGCAAGAAAATCATAGACGTAAGAGACAATTCCAGTTTTGGGATGCAAATCATGTTTTCAGAAGGCCAACAAACCTGGTTTCCCTCTCGGGCAGGTTGAGGCCAAAGAATGACTTTATATTTTTTGTAACCTGTCTTAAAATATAAATAGAAATGGCAAGGTCCCACCGAATTTACAAAAAAAAAAAAAACAGTAAAGAGATATGCCAACTTACACCTTCACTTAGTCACAAGTTTCACAAGCATTTAACTGCATAAGCAACATCCATGGCCACCAAACAAGTGGTATAATCAATCAAATATCAACAAGCAGATAAACTACCCACTCTGATACCACTATAAGACACACAAGTTTGTAAAAAAACTCAACAGTATATTAGTGAATGTTTCACAATAATGATGTACAATAATGTACATATAAATATATCAAGAAACCATTGAATAAGTTCATGGGGTTTCTTGGACTCTAATAACCAATTACCCTAACACAAAATAACATGAGAATTAGTTTTCTAATCTCAATCCCTCCTTCAAAACATAAGAGATATTTTCAAAATTTACAAATTTACTCTTGTCAGATTATTACACTTATATGAACATAATATTTAAGTCCATGGACATGTTACCCACCTAATATGTACAAACAGTTTGAAGTAGGAAACGTTAAGATGCACCTTACATCTCTTAGGAAATCGGAAAAATTGAAAACGATTTTTTTTAATAACCATATTAACAATGACATTTCTAAGATACGCTTACACATTTTTATTTTTATTTTAATCTTTTCTTTCAATCCCAAAACATGAAATACTATTCAAAGTTTAAATCTTATAATTCTCTCAATCTTCTTAAATATGCAAGACAAAATAAACTTTTAGTAAAAATATAAATAAACTTGCAATTTAATGTTTTGGTAAAGATGAAAAAGCTCATTTTAAAACTTATTTTCCAAACTTTTTGTTATTATATTTCATTTATTGATAATTAAGTAATTAAAAAATTTTGAAACCAATAAATTTGATAAATTCAAAATATGAGAAGTTTCTATTTCTAAGTTTTTAATAAATATTAAATTTAAATTACAAAGAAATTCTACTTATGATTAATAAATAATTAAATACAATTTCAAATTATGATTTCTAAAATTATATAGAAATGAAATGAAATTTTACTTATGATTAATGAACTTATTATATACGACTTAAAAATTACGATTCCTAAAATTACATTGAAATAAAATTTATTTACTATTAAATTATCTTCTAATTATTCTCGTGTAAATATTAAAGTGTAAAAATTTGCACTCAATTCAAAATAATTTAGTTTGAAAAATAATTGATTTCAAATATGATAAACAATAAACATTTTATTACAAAATGTTGAATAAATATATAAATAAATTGAAAAAATACACCCCAATTTATTATACAATATTGATATGCAATTAGTTTATAACAAGTTGAAATTTATTATTTGAATAACTAAAAAAAAGTTTACACTCCTTTCAAAATTTGTATAGTTAAATATTTGTACACTCCTTTCAAAATTTGTATAGTTAAATACATGACAAATAGTAAAGAATCCATTACAAATATGTTTTGTATATTATAAACTACAGGCCATGAAATGTAAAATCACAGATATGCACTTTAACCTGTAACAAATTAAATTATTTTATTTCAATTAATTTCCTATTCAAAAATTATAAGAAAAGAAAATTTTGGCTCTGCCTAAAAAAATTAGTTTGAATAGTGATCACTGTCATATGCATGATAAGCAATAAAATCTAGAAAATTTTGGCTCTGCCTAAAAAATTTACTTTGAATAGTGATCACTGTCATATGCATAATAAGCAATAAAATCTCCATTGCAGAATACTTAATATGCTATATATTAAAATACACCTCATCAAATATAAAATAACAAATTAAATTATTTTATTTCAATTACTCTCCTATTCAAAAATTATAAGCAAAGCAAATTTTGACTTCTCCCTTAAAAAAAATTACTTTGAATAGTGATCATTGTCATGTGCATGATAAGCAATAAAATCTCCATTATAGAATACTTAATATGATATATATATATTAAAATACACCCCATCAAATATAAGATAACATTAAACGGAAAGGTATACATATGTCAACTTATAACACATTAAATTATCTTATCTAAATTTATATTATTTAAATATTTCTTTAATACAAAACTTACATAATCCAAAACAATTTAACTAATTAATTTTAATACTAACTCCGATCAAATGCAATAAATACTTCATTGCAAAATATTTGAAACATACATGATCAAATCTAAAATAACATTAAATGGAATGGTTTAAGCTGCAACATATAACGCATTAAAGAATACTAATGCACATTTCAGCTTACACTAATATATTAAATGCTATGATATTAATGTATATTATAATCCCATTAAAATAAATATTAATTTTATTGTCACAATTTATAACAAATTAAAAGTTAATTTTACTTCAAGGTTTGAAGTTATAGTCTTAATCTTGAGAAACAATGTTTTAAATATGTTTTTTAATTGATTAATCATTTTTTATTATTTAAAATTTATTTTTAATTAGATAAATAAATTCAACTTGAATAATTCAAACAATTAAATGATTAAAATTTTCCATTCAAATTGACCATTACGACAAATCCAAACTCATGGAAATTAAAAGATATATAAGAAAGAAAAAGTCCGAAAATTAAAACAAGTACACTACTGCGAAGAGTAACAACACAATTATATTTCGTTATTGTAGATTAATATATCGAATGACATTTGCTGCGCACACTACAACATAAAGGGGGTTTTAAGACAATATTTAAGACAATTTTTGGGTAAATTTTCTTAATTTGAGACAAAAGAAAAATTGTGTATTGTCTTAAATATTGTCTTTAAGCGGGTGTCTCAAATTAAATAGTCTTAAAATTAAATTATCTCTATAAAGACAATATATAACACAATCATTTTTGTCTCTCCAGAGACAATTTCATTTTTGTCTCTCCTAAGACAATAGTTGCACTACAACACAAAGGGAGGTTTTAAGACAATTTTTGGGTAAATTGTCTTAAGTTGAGACAATTTCATTTTTGTCTCTCCAAAGACAATAGTTGGAATTAAAGACATATTGTCTTTATGGAGACAATATCTTTAATCCTATGTATTGTCTCTATAGAGACAATATAAAACAATGAACCCAAAAAAATATCTCACCGTTAAAATAAATCAACATAAAAATATTTAATTAAAAGAATCAACAATATCATTGAATAATTCATGTTAGGGTACAGTGGAATCGAACCACCAACCTCCTGCATGGCAGGTGATCTTCCAATGAGCTAGCACCCTTTAAAGAAATTATGTGAGCATTTATGGCAGTCCTTGAAATTGTATAATAGGCATTGATTTAAAAAAAATGTTCAACACATAATTAGAGCAAAACAAAACCAAAGAATTCTCAAAAGTGAAAAGCACTGACAAAAAGCCTGAACAATCTCAATAAAAAACCACAAGTATAGCCAGAAGGCAATGAATTCAACTAGATTCGAATGAATTACGTCAAGCACAACAAAAAATGGATGTCCAACCTAGGTTTTCATCATTGGAGAGATATAGATGACACTAATAACCATATGGCACAGTAACTCAAAGTTCCTTTGAAATGAAAAAAATTTAATTCGCAATTACTGATGACAGACTCCTTTATCCATACATTAAGCACTAGATAAATCCAAAGAAATACTCACAAGTCTAATTGGTAAGCCCTTGTAATTGTGCATGATAGCAAGCTTTATAGGTGTGACCACTGTTTTTCCATTTACAACTCCAGAAACCCCTTGTTCCTATGTTCCTACAGTTACAGCAGCACTCCCATCCCCTTTGTGTTCTAATTTTTTTAAAGATTCCACTTTGTGCTTTGGAAGATCAAACTTACACTTGGCACCATATACTTGCAAATACCTCTCTTGACAACAAACTAAAATCCACAACAAGAAATTCAATAAACCAATAGTTTCAAAAGAAAAAATATAATCCGATTAGAAACAACTGTAGAACATGAAAACACAGAACTCATCACTGAGTATCTTACAGTCCACTCAGGGTCCCAGGCCTCTCTGGTAGTGAAACAGTAGCAGGTTTGACCTGCAAAGGCAAGAGCATATAAATTTAAGGACTGATTACGTATCATATTAAATAGAAGACAAAAAATAATGGATGAAAACACAGGTTGGCTTGAGTACTTCACTTCCATCAAAATTCTCCTCTGATTTTAAGGTTTCCAACCTATCTTTTGAATGGTGGAGCTTACATTTTGAACAAAATTTGCAGATGCTAGTTTTCATATACTAATGAGTCAATAACATGAAAATCGTTGTTCTCCGGAAATTGATAATGCAAATTTTAGAGGTATGTTTTCTTAATTATTATGAACAGATCTTGAGTAAATTTCAATGCCTAGAATTGGACCAACTTTTGGTAGCTTATTCGCTTACTTGAAGTCGCAGCCAAGCCTACCTATAGATTGATGAAGCTGCCATGTCTCCTAAAGATGTTTTATTAAGTATGAGAAGTAGAATTTAAATCTATACTCAGTGGCATTCTCTTCAAAACAGTTTTTGAATTCTTGTGATATAAGAGCAGTCCAACAGTAAATAAAGTCATCATTTGTTATCAAAATTCTTAATTTATCAAGTATGAATCTCTTACAGTAGTAGTCTTAGTAAGAGTTTCTCTTCATCCTACAGTAGGGCTTCATAATCAACAGCTGCTTAAAAGGCAGAGTAAGGGTTTCCTCATCAGCAAATAATGGTTCAACATTTCATACCAGTCTTAAAATTACTTATCTCCAACGTATCAGATTGAAGATAGATGACAATGACATTAATCCTCTTTCAGTTTTGAGAAAAAAAAAATGTCTTCTAATTTTTAATGCTTGCCTAATTTCTATAGGCAGCCACAAGGAAAATATTTAGTAGGGTATCAAGCTGTAAGAATCACAGTAACAAAAATAAAACATATGGTTAGTGACCTTACACAGAATTGAGAAAACTGAGATACAAGGAAAAGGAAAAGTGTGTTTTCAACTCATTGAAAGCATCAATCTATACAACTAGCTTCCAATATATATCATTTATAACATCAAAAAGTTTGGAATATATAGACATAATAATATAATGGATAAGGTGCAAAATAGATGAGGCTAAAAAATATAACCAAGAGGGATCCATGATAAAAAAGCATGTAGTGTGGCCAAAGTCACCCTTATAAGTTTAGGACGATGTGATATTGACAATACATAAAAACATAACTCATGTATGAGCCGAAACTCACTGCAGAACACCAAATACATATAAGTCAGTTTACATAAAACCCGTGACTATCTCCCAATTAAAAAGGCACACATAAAACATTTTCTTTTACTTGTTCAAGGACTGCTTGAGTTATTTTATTTTCTGCTACGTCATCTCACCTCTAGAAAAGTCAAAAAATTCTTCACTTAGGAGTTGAGCATAAGCAGTATACAACCAATTCAAGTAAATATTGGCAACAATAAAAAATAAAGAAGTAAAATGATTCTGGATGTATTGTTAAAAATTTCACCTTCAAAATAGCCATGCAATTTTCACATATTGTTTCACTACTCTTGCTAGCCGAAACAAGATTAGGAATAAAACCAGGCCATCTACTTGGTCATTCATGCTTCAACACCTACATCATTGGTAGCACTGTTTTAGCATTATCTATTTAATCAAGAAAAGAATAAGCATCCTTGTATTTACTATTAACCTTTCAATCACCTACAACCTGGAAAATGGGATACATGTTCAAAACATAGGAAGAAAAGCTGCCAATATCTAGAAATTACTTACAAACAACACCCTCTCAAAGAGCATGGACAAGCTATTAAATTTACAAAAAAAAAAGAGCAAAGGATAAATATTTAAGCAAACAAACAGACAAAATGAACATGCACAATGGTTTAACTAATTAACGAAATAAACCATACACAATAGCACATTTATATTTGCCTATCTAGGATACACTTAACTCCCTTCAGATGAAATTAAATGAAGATAAGACACATGGGAAATAACACATTGATCAATGCAAACAAAAGTATGTACACAGAACCTCAATGAGTAAAGTGTAGCTTTGAGAAGTCATAAACAAAAGGGTGGAGAAAAAGAAACATCGAGATGATTCTATTACTTACCTGAACCAAGATTACATTAAGTTTGTTTACATAAAGTCTCCCACTGCGAAAAGAAGCTTCGTTATTTGAAAGCTGAATAACAATACATATAGAAGTTAATATATCCACTGGAAAAAAACAATGAAATACAAACCTAAACAAGATGTATATAATAAAAACAATAATCAATGTTTACCAGATAACATAAGACACATGCATTAGATTGACTTGAACAATTAGATCTGATATGTAATTCTTTATCCCATCCCATTTTTCAACTGGCAAAGCATTCCATCGATATTTGATTACACCTTCAATCACCTAAAATCACAAGAAACAAGATTAACTTAAGCTAGCAATTAGAAGTTTTACTAATGTAACTAAAATCAGTATGCACCTTCAATCACCTAAAATCACAAGGTTGAAAATGAAATTTAATTTTACTAATGTAAAATAGAAGCCATAGGCAGTCCACCTAGGAACCATGTGAAAAGCTTTTACAGGGTCTACAAAGCAATAGTCCTATGCATTTTCAATTGTTATCCAATATAGTCGTCTTAGGCTAGAATTATCCGCTAAGAAGTCTGAAGGCATTGCATCAAAGATGAGATCTCAATTTCAGCGAGTGTATCTATGTCTAAAAAGAAGAAAGCACAACAGAACCTGAAGTGAAAAGAACTTTGTATTCAGATTCTATAAGTTCTGCAGAATGCTAACAACTTGCAGCCATGTATCCAGTTGAGCCTGTAAATCCTGCAATATATGCTCTGCTGCTACTATCTGCAACATAACAGCACAGACAGTAAAGTATAGTGCCAAACTACAGTGACAATATAGAAGATATTAAAATCAAGAACCCTTAGTTTTCTTTATTTCCCTATTCCAATTGCAAAAGTGACAACCACCTATAACATTATACGTATATCACTATCCCTGTAAGAAGTCACCTGGTTCATGTTCATGCTCAAATAATGTCAGAACAAAACACCATGATTAAATTCAAGCTAAATTTTGAATTTCAAGGATTACAGTCAGGGAACACGGTGCCTTAGCTGTAAGCATAAATCACTATCTGAAATCTCACAATTTAAGGATAAAAGTGCAAGCATATGGATTTAGTTTCCACACGTATTTGTGAACTATTTGTCGCAAGTTTCAGTCCTTGCTGTCAGACTGTTTACATGTAGCATACTATAGAAATCATTCATCTCATCAAATGTATAGCATAAAGAGAACTTGACTAATCATGTAGAAAAAACAACTCACGAATTTTTCATAGTTCCACTTCTTCTAGCCATTAGATATCATATATATTTGCATAATTCCCAACTTGAAATAAGATATTATATATTTTCTCTGCTTAAAATACAAGCACGTGACATTTTAGGATAAGAATGACATTTTCTAGCTAATCATTAAATCATAAACTAAGTTTTTGTGTAGGTACACAACGCTAACATGTACGTCTTTACACTCTATGACCTTATTGTATCTACCTGGCATGAAGCAGTCAGGGATCTATTAATACTGAAAAACCATTAGTCTTTGGCATAACTGGAACAATAAGGTGGGTGCTGGGACATCCCACAACCAGGGACCAACCATTGGCTCATAAGACAGATAGCTAACATAACAACAGATGACAAGCCTGGCTCATGATGAGTGAATGGCTGGGGGTAGCAACAATAATATGGATGTTCTCTTTGTATATGGATGAACTTGATGTCAAATCTAATCCAAATTACATTTCAAAAAGTAAAATCTATACAAATTTCATTACAGTCCTTCACTTGCACTTTGATTTAAATATTCCAGCAGCAAATACTCCTTTTGTTTCCACCAACTTGGCACAGTTTATTAGAATGGTGCCCAAGATTACTTTGTAATTAGGAAGTTATTGGAGGATATATCCCTTGAACTGAACTCTACAAAATCTACAGACATCATTGAAGGAAAAATATTGGAACACACAAGTACACATCTGAAATTTTCTTGTTGTTTTTTGCGGGACACAAAATATGAACACAGAATCCATAGGCACAGGAGCAGGACATGGCCATGAAGCTATAAAATTAGAAGCCACAGAAAAAAAATTCAGAATTACATCAAGCAATTAAAAAAAACACAGATGACGCATAGTGATAATGGTGATATTTGATCATCAAAGTATAAATTTACACACGAAAGACAGAAGTTTCCCAAAATTGATGAATAAAAATCAGAATACGCAAAACACATTAAAAGAATCAGAGTAGCATGGATATACAACCATACTGCTAAACCATAACCACAAATAACCCACCAAAGAGAAGTACAGTAAGATACATACCCAGGTCAGTGCACTTTAGTATGCTTTGGAATTCCTGATTCATACTGCAATTAGATCTCACAAATAAAACAAATTTCATGCTAGGTACTTTCCATAACATTTCTTTCCAAGACAAAAGGAAGGTAGGCACATAGTAGATCTCATTTAATCCTAGAGGACAAAAGGTGATCAAAACAAATATCAATCAAAAACCAAAACAAGATAACCAAAGAGAACTAAGTATAGTACTATGCATAACCACATCAGTGCACATTAGCATGCTTCAAAATTCTTGAATCATACTGCAATTAAATCTCACAAATAAAACTAGCAGTTGCCCTGAAAGGTGGAAAGAGAGGCCGATAGGATTTTTAAATAAAAAAATTCGTACAAGAAAATAGTAGTCTAAAAAATGTTTGTACACGTGTCATTTGGAGAGAAGAAAGGTAGATGAAAAAGCAAGTGTATTGATTCAAAAGAGAAAGCCTATTGGCCTAATTAATATTTGTATTTTAGTATATAAATATTTGTATTTTAATTTTAAAAATGCATAATGATAAACAACTCTCATCTTTTGACCACCTACCAACATTGTCTTCACCACTACATTTAGAAATTTTGTTGTCGCTTCCACAACAACTTCCAAACTTTTAGGATTTATTAGCCTACAAGAGTCCAAAGGAAACCATGTCAAAAAAAGATTAGGATTAACTAAAGATTAATGATTAATAATAGAAATTCATTATTTCAAATTTAAAGCCATAATTAAATTTGGAAATTAAAAAAATAAAATTAGCTTCAAGCTTGCTAGAATGGCCCAGTTTGAGTACTGGCTAAAGCAATAGAACACCACTACAAACAGAAAATGAAAAATATCCACAGTATCATGTAACAAGAACTGGACTAACCTAGATTGAAGGACATGAAAACAAATTAAGATAATCACAAGATCAATATAATATATCTCATGCAAATACTTGTGCCCACGACATTTAAATTTTGCAAGAAACAGTCGGGTAGATACAGTGAATATGAATGTAGACCCACATCTTGAAAATTAAATGAAAACATAGACAAAGATATCTTTTGATCCTTACTTTTGAAGGACCCAATCAAAGATACATCACATTATTGTAAGAGTGGGAGTTCAAGTTCAGAGTCACCCTTTGTTGCAAGATGCAAGCACATCTTAAATTTTTAATGCTTTTCATTGTGTGTGAGTTCAATTTTTAATAACTGAAAAGTCGAGATTGTCTTGGACAATTAATGGGAAAGTTGTGACTTGACAGATGGAGTCCAATCTCTGTCTGGTGAATTACTGGGATTCATGTTGTAAATCCCTATGACTACCTTTTTTCTTTATTGTAGCCCATTTTTATAAATTGACTACCTTTTATATAAAGGTTGATGCCTGATTGAGTCTTGCTAGCATTACATTACTGGATCGAGAAGCCTCTGCTTGTGTGATATGAAGAACTTCTTGAAATAGAGCAGATATATGCTTGCTAATGCTCTAGTGACCAAGAAGGTCTGCATCATCTACACGAATAGAGATGTATGTTGGAAGTATTGCTATAATAATGAAATTCTAGGTTTTGCATATTTTCTCTTTGGTCTTGTTGCTACTAGCAATGGTGGGTATTAGCTGTTTATTCCCTTGATCTAGAAAATGCTAGCAAGAAGTTCTTGAGTGAAAAAGTTTTCTGACAGAATTCTTGAGCAACCATTTTCTGGTGCGGTGAAGTATAGTAACTGATCTTATGTTATCTTAGGTTGGCAAGGTTGAGTAGATCTTCTTTGCATGATGTTCCCTTAGTCTGCAGTTTCGAGCAAGGATTCTTTCGTGCAGAAGTTTATACTTGAGGCTAGTATTTGAGTGGATATTACCATTTCGCCTTGGGCTAGTAGTTTCCAATAAGGTATTTGAGATTTTTTGATTTAGTAGAAAGCTGACAAGAGTAAGCACTACGCTTATTAAGTTTTCCCTGTCATATCACAATCCTAGCTTGAAGTTTAAAAATTGTTTTGGATAATTATAATTTTTTCATATTCGACTTGGGATTCTATGTCTATGTGGCTTTCTTATATAGTGTGTTCTATGTAGTATGTATATTTTCATGTTGTTAGCCAACAACTACACCATTTTTTTGTATAACTATGTCATAAAAGTGCAGATAATTACTCCTCTCCTTGGGAGCGATATTGAAGATAAGCATTATAGTGAACATTAGTCTTCCAACAATTTTTTCTGGTGAGGTACATTGTGCTGATTAAGTTTCTACAGCAAGCCAATAGACACCTCAATAAGAGTGTGGCATCACTATTACTGATATCCAAATTCAACCACATATTTTTTGAATTAATTGAGTAATAGTATGTGTAAGCTTTGAGGTAAATTGATTAAGTTGGCACTTGTACAACTAAAGTGACCACGTCATGAAGATACACGCGACTGTCTGAGTGGATAACTCAGGGTTTTGTCAATGTTTAGCCTTTCTTACATTTTAAATTTATGTGATGGAAGGGTGGATTTGCCTAATCCAAATCTTAATCAGATTTATGAGGTGGGAGGGTGGATGTGCCCACTCCAACTCTTAATCAGATCACTAATTTTTCTATTCTCTACTATTTTTTTCTTAATTAGGGTTTGGGTTTCAAGGTGATTTCTTTTCATTCAATAAAGTGTGTTCACACACATCCATTGCAAAAACAGTTAACAAATCGTACTGTAGGACTGCCAATGGTTTAATGCCTAGTTTGGGTTAACATGTGTCTTCTGATAAAGATAACTCTCAGTTCATTGCACCGAAGTTTACTGTCCAATTTTTCTAAGAGTATCATCATCATGGGTGTACCCAGCGGTACTGCATCTCATACCTATGGTATGCTTCCTGAAGTGGCAGTAGCACAACTGATATCTGTTGTTTGCTACCTAGACTGGTGGTATCACCTACAAAGCTTTGGTGTACCACAACTGATGCACAGTTACTAGGCAGATGAAAAGAACAAGGGTTCTGAGTTTTGGAGGAATTTCCTCATAGCTGCTTAGTCAATCAATTTTCCTATTGTGAGTCTGGAAATGGAATTACATATAATGTTTAAGTTAAACCTCTAAATCAACTAAGAAACTGTAAAAAGTGACTTTTAACAGCTTTGAAGTTTGTGGAAATTTTTTTTCACATCCAGAATATAACTTTTAGAATAAATTCTATTTACTAAATTGAGTACAATCACCACAGCAAGCAGTTTAACTCACAGAATGAAAAATCTTTCTTTTCTTGATTTCATTGCAAAAAATGTAATTATATAAACCAAATAATAAACACAAGGGTATGGGCAAAGTGGATATCCCACTCTCTCTTTTCTTCTTCTTCTTTTAGTTTTAGTTTTATCTTTATATTTTTTATTTTTAGAAATCCTTTATTACCATACAATAGAAAATACTCCTCGCACTATCTATAGTAGAAATGATAGGGGCGAGGTTAGGAGTGCACTGAATATCCTACACACTCCAGCTTGCTAATGACCAAATATTTGTATTCTTTTCTGCCTTTTTATTGGCTGTTAATTCCTAAGTTGCAACTGACTATCATAAGCTAAAACACAATGCAAATATATTTGGGGTGCATTGATCACTGCTGCTGAGATTTGATTTGGAGTGGTGTAGTAGCTACCCAATTGATCATTGTTGCAGAAGCTCGATGTTAGAGTGGTATTGAAGCCACCTCGTTAATTAGTATGACAAACCACTCCATGATAGACAGAGCAAAGGCAGACTGGGATAAGGTGAGATAAAATCCACAGAAAGGTATCAAGGTACGCTTCGAATATGTTTTCTTCACTTTCACTTCTGTCTTGCACAACTATCATGCACCTTAAATAATGGGTATGCATGGTGGGAAACTGTATAGTGGCATATAACAACAAACAGAGCATGGATAAGCATATAAGGAATTTAAGTTGAAGGCAGGGTAGGGATTTCATATCTAAAACATCCATCAAATTTGACAGTTTCTGCAACTCTAGTACCCAATTTGATGATTTTAACAAATAATGTTGACTGGCATGAAAAAATTTTGGCTTTATTTTTGGCTGTATTTGACACTGACATTGAAAGGGGAATTTTATGAAAAGAACAAGTTTGTGACGATATGGAATATTGGCTTTTAAACTATGAAACATATTTTTTTTGTGTCATCCCTAGATAGGCAATATAAATTGTCTATGTAAATATGAATATGTCATGAATTTGTGTCTATGTAAATAATGAAAATGAATTTGGAATAAAAGTATGTGAATATGAGGATCGTTGTTGGACATAACTAATGAGTGATGTATATAGGAAGTAGGGAAAAAGGATTGAAATAAAAGTATATCTTTTGAAAAAATAGATAATATTTTTTTGAACAAATTATAAATAACAAAATTCCAGGACACATCTCATAGAGAAAACCAAGGATGGAGACAATGAAATCCATAAAAAGCAGGGGATAGAGACAAGTTACCCCTAATATGAGGAGGAATATACACAATATTTATCATTTAGGAAACTCCAATAAATCATAATATTTTGCTTAGAAGTAGTTGATTTTGTAACATACTAAAAAATAAAGAGGACAAAATGCTAGGAGGGCAATTTTTGGCATCCAAATACCATAATTCAACATCTGCAAGGAAAGCATAAGTGGATAGGATATCTCAACCACTGACTTCAACACAATCAACCAAAATATTTACAAAAATCACTTATGCACCATGTGCTATGACATAGTTTCCATAAAAGGGATCAGGATACGATATGCAGTTCGAGATTGCCACAAAGTATCAGTTCCCTTCAAAATGAGATAACATTGTCAGAAATTTGAGATCCAAAATATTTAACAAAACTGGCATATACTTCATTGCACTAGATGGGAATCTCAATTCATACCCATCAAAGACATTTGATGAATTGAACTCCACATTGGATACGTTATCCATAACAAACATCCTATTAGGTTGTCAAGATGCAAGATGTCATCAAGGTGGGGGAGTCCAGAGGAGACATTGATGTCCACAGTGAAGGAAATACTCAAATGTTTCTCCATGAGAAAATCACATATGGAGTAGCAAGAATGAATCCTAGTGGCGAAATTGTTCCGACCAAGAGAAAGTTGTTTCTCAACTTTGTATCTGAGCTATTATGTAGGGCTATACTAGAGTCGTTATTTAGGATTGCTGGTGACCATTGGTGATAATATTCAATACTAAATTAACAATATTCATTTACTATCAATACTAAATTTCTTTTTCAAAATTTTGTAGCACTAATATTGGGTATCTTGGTTTATCATGCCTCAAACTTTAGTGACGTTAATCAACACAAGCTTCACTTTGTGGTAACCAATATCAATTCGATTTCTAGAGGTTTGAGAGGGATTGAAAACCATTTATGTATCCTTCTACTCAAATACATCAATGAGCCTCACTAATTGCAGGCCAAAAGATAATCTTTGGCTCTCTGCATAAATACATGACTCATTCTTGCGAAGTATTTAAAGAAATATGCCAATGACTCCTAGAAAAAGTTTCAATGTGACAAGTAAATCACTGCTCAGAAGGGCACTTGGCTGTATAAATGCCATTATTTTCTTGGAATCTTTATGTTCATCAAGGGTTGAACTCATATGATATAAAGGATGAATTTCTGCATATGTGGAAGAGTCGTTAGTTGAAAATTTTACTTGTCATTCTTATATTTAAATAAATCGTTGTTGATGAAAGAATTTTTGAGCAAAGTTTATTTTGTGATTATCGTATGAAAAACATAGAGTCAATATCCTTTGGGTTGACTGTTTTGAGTTGAATTACTCCCAAGACAAATCGATTTGCATTATCCTTTAGATAATTGATTTCTATTAGACAAATTATAGCCCTGTTGGGTATTCTCTTGGAATTAAACGAAACCTATAAGTAATCAATTGCTATAGGCAAATCGCAGCACACCATTAGGCCCTCTTTTGATGAATCAATATATAATATATATTACAAAATTGAACTACTCCTAAACCATTAGGCACTATTTTGATGATTTAGTATACAAGACACATTACAAAATTGTACTGTACTGATTATTGAGAGGAATCTTAATGCAGTAATCAAAATGTAGTTATAAGTTTAAATCATAATCCAGACAAGAAAAGGCGTAGCAACTATAGCCTAGAAATAATGTGTTGGCAACTTTGGAATCTGTTGGCTTTTAAATGCAAACTAAATTCTCTATTCATTAGTTATTTTGGAGGTACATAACATAAATGAACTACTCTAGTGATTATTGAGAGGAATCTTGATGCAGTTATCAAACTGCAGTTATGAGTTCAAATACTAATGTATATAAGCAAAGGCACAGCCACTACAGCCTAGAAATTATATGTTGGCAACCTGGCATCTATTGAATTTTCACTACAAACCAAATTCTCTAGTGATTAGTTATTTCTCGCGGGCATACAACATTGTCACCGACAGTAGTGCTTGAAATGGATTCATGCCAAGAATGTTGGGAAATGATGGATTGGCAAGCACAAGTGCAAGTTTCCACATATGCCATAGAACCATGGAGGAGATGAATTTGATTCATAGTTATAACTTATATTGGGTGGCAATCACAAGCTACTGGGAAAATGTTCAAATGGAATTGTATGTTGACAAAGGTTTGTTCTATTAGTTTTTGGACGGTGACCACTAGCCACACACTCCTGTACGCACAAGATAAATCCTATCACAGCCAATGAGAGGGGCTTTTTATTGGCTGTTAATTCCTAAGTTGCAACTGACTATCATAAGCTAAAAGACAATGCAAAAATATTTGGGGTGCATTGATCACTGCTGCTGAGATCTAATTTTGGAGTGGTGTAGTAGCTACCTAATTGATCCTTGCTGCAGAATTTTGATGTTCGAGTGGTATTGAAGCCACCCCGTTAATGAGTATGACAAACCACTCCATGATAGACAGAGCAAAGGTAGGCTGGGATAAGGTGAGATAAAACCTACAGAAAGGTATCAAGGTACGCTTCAAATATGTTTTCTTCACTTTCACTTCTGTCTTGCATAGCTATCATGCACCTTAAATAATGGGTATGCATGGTGGAAAACTGCATGGTGGTATATAACAAAAAACAGAGCATAGATAAGCATATAAGGAATATAAGTTGAAGCCAGGGTAGGGATTTCATATATGAAACACCCACCAAATTTGACAATTTCTGCAACTCTAGTACCCATTTTCATGATTTTAACAAATAATGTTGACGGGCATGAAAAAAAATTGGCTGTATTTGATAGGCAAAATCGCCCATGAATTTCCCATCAAATTCCATCCCTAGTTGAAGGGCCCAACAGGGCTGACACCAAAATCATTGAGGATCTTAGTACAGAGGTAATGGACGATACTATCACATCAACCCAAGGATTTTCACCCTAAATTCAACTTCTAAATTGGCAAAGCCTATAGTGCAGGTAATAAATTATAAACCAACTATGTCTTCCAAATTTATTCATGTAGAATCATTCACAACACAGCCATGGCAAGTCTAGGAAGAAGTATTATTAATGTGGAAGGGAACCATATCATAGGGAAATAACTGGTGATAGTTTGTAATAACAAACATGAAATGAATAGCAACCAAAAACCAAAGCGCTGAGGCACTGAGAATGAAAAATATCCGGTTTGAAGCTAAAGGCCTCCACCATTTCACTTTTCCGCAATTTTTTTTACTTTCTCACAAAAGATAAGCATATGTGTTGACCTAATGGGTATTGTGAAGCACATGCCAACTAGTGGTCAGGATTTCAGACTTTAAATTCTCATTTCATGTAATATTATTATCCATGAGTGCAGCAATCGACAATAAGACAAAAAAGCCATAGGCAATGCCCTAGCACCCATCATCTGCACCTGCAACCTTTGAAAACCAGCAGAAATATTGCTTCAAACAGAGTTCAAAATTATTTTAGAAGCACACATTGCACCATTATCTGATATAATCTCCTTGTTCAGAGGACATGCAACCATCTCAATCAAAAAATAATTGATAATACTGGACAGAAAAAACACAAACATAACAAGTACAGAATGAATGACTAAATGATACTTACTTGTATGATTTATTGTTCGAGCTCAAAGCACCTGTGCAAACAAGTCAGTCACCAAAAGAATCCCATATTCATGTTCTTGAAAGGAACTCATGTCGTTCCTTTTCCACTGCCTCTGCCCGGTTACTCCTCCCATTATTTGGAGCTGAACCGCTGGAATCTGAAGCAGAGCATTGGAAGGAACCGTTGGAATTTTCCCCATCAATAATAGGTTCATATGGTCCATGATTATCCAACCACTCCTGATATGTGGTGAACTCGAATTTAGGCTCCCTCTCAAGAGCTAAAGCTGCAATATATTTGGCAAAATTTTTAGTCTCTGATGGATGAATATCAATTGCGCCTAATTTTTCCCTGCAGCATCTGCAAACCCCCTTATGGGTCATAGTGGTGTGCCTAATTTTCCATTCCCCTTTAATCAACCAGCCCTTCCCGTGCCACCCTCCTCCTCTAGATACACTGGCTTCTCTATTTTTCTAGTATCCGAACTAGTATTACCCACCTCTTTCACCACTTTTCTCTTGAACCATTGCTCTATAAAATTCACAGTTGATGGAGATACTTGTCGAATACTAGCTCTCAATCTATGCAACAGAGAATAAACTCTCTCTTCTCTACCAGCTTTAGCGCTGAGCTTTAGGAGTTCTGCTACCAAATTGGAATTAAATGCAGAATGCCCTGTTTTGGAAGGTTCAGAGGAAATTTTCTCCAAAACAGAGGTGCCTAGGTTCTTGTTTCTCTTCACAGTAGGGTAACTTGCAGTTTTCTCTTACTGGGCATTTTCTAACTTGAATTTCTTCTGTAAGCGTCACTATTTCCATGTCTTTGGCTTCTTGATTTTGTGAAGGAACCTGTAGGCTGAACCGAACCAGGAGCTTGCATTATGATTCTAGAAAAATCATGGATAAATAATGCGTTACAGGAGTTCATAAAAATACCCCACTGGTACATTAAAGAAAAAGTGAAATTCATAAAGAGTTTAGACAAATTATGGAGAACCTAAGGGAACTTACAAAGCCGAAGCCTCCATTCCTGTAGTAGGGCTGAGACCAGGGGGATGGTCAAATAAAGAGATCTCACCTCACTATGTGAAGAAACATACATCAAGCACTTAAACCGAGCTGTATTCAGTCTGGGTGCATTGAATCCCCTCGGGTAGCCAATATCTCTACAAAATTTCCGCCACCAGTCCTCGTAGGCGGTTTATGGCCTGCCCAAAACCTCTCATCGGCACCAATCTAGCCGCAAACAACCTAAAATACTAAAAGGATCATTATCCTTACCGCTCATGCTGCTGTTGCTGTTGCCATTAAAGCCCACGGGTGATGAGGGGCTTCAGGTTTTGTTCTTGGCCCTGCGGGTTTCAATCTGCAGTCCTATGAAAGGATGAGAAAAGTACTAGGAACTAAAGTCCTCAGCCATCATAGAGACAATAAGCGTTGTTGTCCTAATCAAGGGACCTCAATCTAAAAACCCTATTTTTTATTTTCTTCATTCCCACCATAGATTTCGCAGCAGTTTCGCATACCAATCACCTTTTTCAGAATCAGAACCGGAAAGAAAGTTTGGACTAAGTCAATATGTATCACTAAGTCACTATGTATCAAGAAATTTATATAAAGTTAATATTTTATAACACTAATATAAAGATACTTCATTTCATTTTTGGAAATAAATTTATGGTCTTCGAATTTTAAGTTACTTGTTCAAGTTTTTTGAACATAGAAGGAATCTCACAATTTACCATTCAACCAATTTTTAGTCTTCTCTCATAATGGAAACTCATCGAGTGTATCTGTTATGATTTTCTTTTCAAAGGAGAATATGTGATGCAAACATACAATATATGATTTTTTTTTGTAATTAAACTATGGTTTCTCATCCTTACCATGCTCAGTTTATAATATATTTTGAACCGTAGCAATTTTGTTCAATATACTGTAATTTATTATGATCAAGTATTTAGAGGTATTTATAACATTGCTATAGTCTCCATATGCCGACTCCTATTGAAATGTTCTGTGGCATGTAGACATGATGTAATTTATATTACAATTAATTATTTTTGTTCCCTTATAATGTCAATTCGTAAATATTGTGTACAGTTTGGAATTATTTTGTAGATCTTTCGTACTATGACAGTCTTGTTCTTTACAAAATAACTATGTTTATATTTCTAAATTTATATTAAGTTAATATTTTAAAACACTAATATAAAGATGAATAATGAGAATGAAGTGGTAATATAAAGATCATGTGGTTAGTCAAAGGTCAATTATTAAAATAACTCATGTTTTTGAAGTATATAGATTTTCTTTCCACTAATAAAGATGGTAAGAATTTGGTAGAAAAGGTAAATATAAGTAGAGTCTACTACAATTTATGGCTTATTCGTGGTGAAACAATATCTTTTAAAAAAAAAATTTGGTTCATGATCAACTTAAATAGTGAAAAAAAACAAGTAAAGTTGTAAATCAATAAGAATTTTAGCTCTTTTTATCATCATATATCAACAATTAGAAAGAAGTTTGCTATAAGATTAGGTAGTTCTTTAAAATTTATCTAGTGTCACAAAATAAGCTAATCGTTTTCTAATGATTTAGTAGAAATTTTAGGCATGGGCAGAGTTATACTATGATCCAAAGCTCATTCATAGTGGAACAATGCTTTTACAAGTATTTCCAAGTTCTAGGTCAACCTGTGTTGTCCAAATTTCATTGTGGTTTTGGATGAATGAGAATCATGACTATCTGTGTCGTCAAATTTTTCTCATTATAGGGAATTTTACTGGTGTATTAAATGGCTCTATGATATCACCCCTAACCTCCATATTCACAAAGTGAACATGGGTGTTTAATAAACATGTAGTTATGATTGAGATCTTTCCTATGCACGTAAGTGTTTACTTAATCAGGCATTGTGCATGGCATGGCATGTTGATACATACTCCAACCAAATTGCATTAGTTTTGTGTCACCATGCAAACATTTTTGCACTAGCGATGAAGTTCCAACACCTACAACAACAACGGATAATCCTACAACAATGTCGAGTTCCCTACGTGGTCATCTCATCTGTGGTTTAATAAACCCATGCTACTACAATGATCACCAATCAAGTATGACTAGGGGAATTACAGGTCCATGGCAATGTCAATGGTCAAATTGGACTAAGATAATTCCTATGAAAGTGGTGATCAAGTTTGTAAATTGTGCTTAAGATAAGGTGCTTATAGTCACTAAGTGATGGTTGTAGTTACAAGGATAAGGTTTTGGTGTTATAATGCAAGGATTATAAGGACCAAGGGCTATGAAGGCTAAGCATTGTTGGAAATATGGACTATAAGGTTAGGGGTTTTATTTCAAGGATTTTAAGGACTAAGTTTGTAAACATTAGGGATTATTTTAAATATGGGTTATAAGGTTATATTAGGGGTTTTAGGGTTTAAAAAGAGATAGGGATTAAAGGTTATAAAATTTAGGGTTTATGATGGTAAAATGTGAAGAGATATAATGGTTATAGTATTATGGTTATGGTTTATATGTGTTAAGGAGTATAGTGGTCAGGTGTCAATGATTATATGTATTACATGTTAGAGAGGTAAAATGCTTTAGAGGATAAGGGTTGTAATCTTTAGGTATTAAGTGTGGCAAGGGTTATAAGGATTGGGTCTTATAAGTTTTAGATGAATTAGGGCTTAGGATTAAATTTCATATGAATTAACAATAATATAGGTTATATGTTAGAGGGATTAAGGACTATAGGGTTGTTGACAGGGAAAAATTTCCACCTTGCCAACAAGGGGGAATTAACTTAATCGTAGGTCCCAACTAGAATATTTTTCATTTGGAATGGCTAATCCCAATGAGTTTTAAGGATTTTTATAAGGGTTAGGGAATAATGAGTTAGTGGTTAAGGGATTAGGCATTAGGGGCTTAGGGGTTAGAGGAATAGGGGCTTAGGGGTTATGGAAATAATGAGTTAGTGGTTAAGGGGATAGGGACTGGGGGCTTAGGGGTTTGGGCATTTAAGTGAATTTACGAGTTAGGGGAATAATGAGTTAGTGGTTAAGGGATTAGGGAGTGGGATTAGGGGAATAATGAGTTAGTGGTTAAGGGGTTAGGGATTGGGGGGTTAGGGGTTAGGGGATTTAGGCACATTTAGGGGTTATAGGAATAATGAGATAATGGTTAAGGGATTAGGGATTGGGGGCTTAGGGGTTAGGGGATTGAGGCGCTGTTAGCGGTTAGGTGAATAATGAGTTAGTGGTTAATGGATTAGGGATTAGGGGCTTGACGGTTTGGGTATTTAACAATTAAGGATTTTAGGGGTTAATGGGTTATGGATTAAGTGTTAATGATTTAGGGGTTTACGGGTTAAAGGGTTAGGGGTTTAGGTGTTAGTGATTTAGGGGTTTAAGGGTTTAGGGGGTTAGATGGGTTAATGTTTTAGGGTTTTAGGGGGTTAAATGGGTTAGGGATTGGGAATTAGGGTTTAAGGGGCTAAGGGTTTAGAGTTTTAGGGTTTAGGGGGTTAAATGGGTTAGGGTTTAGGGGTATATGGGGTTAAATGGGTTAGAGGTTGGGAATTAGGGTTTAAGGGGTTATGGGTTAAATGGGTTAGGATCGGTTTAGAGGTTTAGGGGGCTAGGGGATTTAGCATTTAGGGATTAGGGTTAGGGTTTAGGGGGGTTAAATGGGTTAGGGTTTTAGGGGTCTATGGGGTTAAATTGGTTAAGGGTTGGGAATTAGGGTTTAAGGGGTTAGGGGTTAAGGGTTTAAAGGTTTAGGGTTTAGGGTGTTAAATGGATTAGGGGGTTAGAGGTATATGGGGTTAGGGGATTTAATAGTTAAGGATTTTAGGGGTTAGGGGTTAATGGGGTTAGGGTTTAGGGGTTAAATGGGTTAGGGGTTTAGGGGTTTAGGGGGATAAATGGGTTAGGGGTTGGGAATTAGGGTTTAAGGGGTTAGGGGTTAGAGGTTTAGGGTTTAGGGGGTTAATTGGGTAAGGGGTTTAGAGGTTTCCCTCTCATATCCATATTTTTTTAATTTCATGATTAATTAGGCATTTTTAATGTGTCACTACTTGGTTAATTAGGATTAAGTTATGATGTAACTGAAGGATCAACTAAAGATATATTTGCCTCCATCCCCGCCCCAAAACCTGTCCTTGCACCCCTCCCTTAGCCAAGGTAACCCATCCTTATATTCAAGGTGTTATGATCACTTTTCCAGAATTCTATCTAAAATGGACATCAAAACATTATTTAAGCCCCATCGACTCCTAAATAAGGAAGATCGTAATATCAAGATCTGTGGCCTTAGGCTCTGGGGAAATTACCTCCCTCTTACCCACTAGCAATTTGTTGACGACATTATGCTCTTTTGTCATGTCTCACTGAAGGAAGAAAAAAAAATTAAAGATATACTCCATGTGTTTATGGAATCCTGTGGCACCTGTGTTAATAATGAAAAATTATCCATCTTCTTCTTTAATAAGGCTGGAAATATCAAAACCTTTATGGCGAGAGTGTTGGGATTTGGTATCAGATATCTTCCCACTAAATACTTGGGCATACCCCTTGCTGAAAGATATGTGAAAATTTCTTGCTGGAGTCATCTTATCCACAAAATTCAAATCAAGCTCAACAATTGGACTTTTAGAGGCCTCAATATGGCTCCCCACACCATCTTTCTTAAATTTGTTCTACAATCCATCCCCATTTACCAGATGTCTGGAATGGCCACGTCCAAAATAATTTGCAACAAAATGGAGGAAATATTCAATAAATTCCTTTGGGGAGGGGTCCAACAGTTGAAATAATGGTCCTTGTTAGCATGCTCGAACCTCATCAAACCTAATATGGAAGGGGGACTATGCCTTAGAGACCCATTTATTCTCAACCAGGTATTGGGGGCGAAATTATGGTGGATATGGGCACATGGAGGAAGGATACTATGGAAGCATATATGGATGAGGAAATATGACATGCCCAACTGTACAAAAGATATTTTAAGATACTCGGACCCCCTTAAAGGTTGTGTGAGTTTATTGATTGTCCAGGTTCGGGAACGTGCAAAAGTTCGGTGATTTGAAGGGATGGACACACCATATATATTGAGTGGGGATGTGAGTGGAGTTAGATAAGAGGCCGTAGGATTCTTTTATGTTGAAATGGCCAGCCACATTAGAGCCCCATCTTAGCTTGCCCGACTAATCATCCCTTTGAATCTTCCTTTTCCTTAGCTCATTAGCTAGGTTAGTCCAATCCTGAGAGTGATTTTTCTAGACCCATTCTGGGGCCTCGAGTCATTCCCTCCATTCAGTGTTTTCTTTGTTTTTCTAGGAAAGGGCTTCTTTGACTGGGGTAGAGCCCATAAAAAGAGTGTCATCCACATATTGTTGGTGGGTTGAAGGGGGGTTAGAGGGGTAGAGGTTAATGGGTTAGAGGTTTAGGGGGTTAAATGGGTTAGGCGTTTAGAGGTTTAGGGGGTTAGGGGATTTAGCAGTTAAGGATTTTAGGGGTTAGGGTTTTGGGGGTTAAATGGGTTAGGGTTTTAGGGGTTTAGGGGGTTAAATGGGTTAGGGGACGAGAATTAGGGTAATTGTGAGGGCATGATAACTAAGGAGTGTCGGTGCATGCCAAGGATTGAAAAGGCATGCTAGCACATGCTATAAAGTGTTGGGCACAACATTTGGTTTGGGCACAACATTGATTTTCCAATGACTTGGTTGGGTTCCAAAGTCGCAAAAAAAGTAAGGCTATCTATGACGGCATGAAAGGTAAGGAATACCAAGGTGTGGCAGGGAATGCCTAGAAATACTAACACATGCTAGGCATTTCTAAGGCATGATAGGCATTCGAAGATGTGTCGAGTGCCAGGGTGTGGCATGAACACATCCTAGGGAGTGTAAGGCCAAGTGTCAGGGAAACACAAGGGAGCACTAGTTTCAAATGCATGGAAATGAAGTATCAGCTAGTTCTAGGTGTGCTAAGAAGGTAGTGACATGGTATTATAGGAAGTGCCAAGAAATGTTAGAGTGTTAGGGAAGCATACAAAAATGTTCCAAGTGCCAAGGTGTGCCAATGTGTGCTAAGGAGTGTTAGGGAGTGCGAGGAAAACATAACAGAGCACTAGGTCAAAATGCATAAATGAATGAATAAGAGTGTGTGACAGGGAGTGTTAGTGAGTTTTAGGTATCTCGAGGAGGGAGTAACATGGTATTATAGGGACCCCGATAATTTTTTTCCATGGAGAATTATTTACGTTGTATCTATTCCATTAAAGCAAGAGGTTCGTCAATGCTTTTTTGTATGTGTTTATAAATTGGAAGAAACCTTAAAATCTACCTCACCAATCTAACCACAATTGCTGAGTGCAAGCATTTGCGAAATGGCATCATGAGTGGAGCCCTTTCCAAAAGAGATTATTAATTTACATTACAATATATACAACATGTAGTTAGCGTTCCATCCATGTTAGCGCACACACCTGATGGTATAAGTCCTTAAACTGGTATAAAAAAAAATGATTTTATATATTCACATACGGGACAGTCACAAGATGTAAACAAAATCACATACTTATCGAAATCCTCAACTAGGAATATGCTAAATTTCTTCAAAATGTGCTTGCAACTAGGTAGGAATCAAAGACAATCATTGCAATGGGTTAAGGGGATCTAAGAGAGAATTATGTAAGGAGCTTCTTATAGGTAAAGGACATTGGTATTACTATTGTTAAAGGGGGTGGCCTATAAGGATACATTGGTAGCTATTGAAGCAATAGCATAATTTCAAAAACTTATTTGAAAATTTGTATTTGTCCTCCAGAAGGTCTTAGAGATTTATAGGAGGAATTTGGTTTCCTTGTTGCCCTATAATTTTGTAGAATTTCTAGTTTCATATTTAGGATAGGAAATTTTAGTAATTTTAGGCATAAGTTAAGATGTTGTTTGATTTTTAAGGCCTCCTAGTCATTAGGAAAGTTTAGTCTTATGATTAGGATTACTTGTGGCATCCTATGTATTTTTCAAACTCCAATACACCATGGAAAATATGTGGAGGACATTTGGGGGAAGTGTGATTGTCCATAAAATGTAGATCGGATTTGGGGAACTTGTAGCTCTTTTCCTTGGACCCTACTAGTTCTTAGAGGAGTTAATGGGTTTAAGGATTTAGGAGCAAGGGGTTAAGGGTAAAGGGTAAGGGGTTAGCGCTTATGGGATTTAGAGGTTAGGGGGTTGAGGTATAGGGGGTTTAAGGGTTAGAGGTTAATGAATTAGTGGTTAAGGGATTCAGGGGTTAAAGATTAACCATAAAGCGCTTACATGTCAGGGGATTTAGGGGTTAACTGCCTAAGGGTTATGGTATTTAGGTGTCAGCGAGTTAAGGGGTTAGGGGTTATGGGTGAAAGGTCAAGGTTTAAGAGGATATGTGATTAGGGTTTACGGGGTTCAAGTATTCTAAGTTAGCGGTTAGGGGTTAAGGGGTTAGTGTATTTGGGTTTAAGGGATCAAGGGTTTAATTTGTTATGAGTTATGGGAGTAGGGGTTAAGCGATTGTGGCTTTGGGGTTAAAGGGATAGGTATTTTAGTGGTTATGGGTTAAGTGTGTATGGGTTGTGATAATGTGACCCCTAATCCCCTTGTCAAAACTATTGGGGTTTCCCCTCTAAATTTACCTCATTGCCTTACCTATAAGTCCCCTACCCTCTATGTCATAAGGCCCTAAGGCTCCTTCTCATTCTCTAATGTTAGGATTATAGATCTCAGTAAACCATGTTCGAACCTCTCACTTCTACCCATCCATGCTACCCTTGTTTCCCCTTGCCCCGTTCAATACACCAAAATATCCCCCTCCCCCAAAATTCATGATAATTGAACATTTGGAGGCAATAATTTAACAACAAATTCACAACTAGTCCATTTATAATGGTGTCTTGGAGCTATTAGATGCCATTTCATTGAGCTACATTGATAGGTGAGAGCTATGCATAACTCACTAAAGGTGTATCAAGAGGCTATTAGTCTATTTACTATAGAATTTGACTCTTTTTATTTGTAATTTAGCGAAATGGAAAAGATGTGGAGACAATCTGCATTCTTCTTCTTTTACTGGGCCATGTAAAATAAATGAAGCAAATAGTCTCAACCCCTTGGAGAAGGGAAGTTGAGAGCAATAATTAGCATGAAAAAACAAAGAATCCAATGAATTAAGTTTAGAGGCGTCTCCCTTTGTAAACAAGCATCCATAAGCTTGTTAGTGTTAGTATGAATTTTTACTAGAGGTTGAGTAGTCTTCACATCACCAACCACATCCAATTGAAAGGTACCAACCCCTACAATAAAAATGATGTCTCCAAATTAGGTGTAGTTAATACCAATAATATAACCGTATGAATCTATTACAATATTATTTGGAAAGTACATTTCCATACATGTGTGAAAGAAACAATCCATTTGGTTAGCAAAAGGAAGTCTTTTTTAAGACCTCTAGAAACCCCCTTGAAGGAGACAAGAAGGGTTTGAAACCATATAATAAATGTCGATCTATGAACCCTATTTCTGATGTGTTCTATGCATGTGTTTGTTAACTTGGTTTGACATGTGATAGACAATATATGAAGCCTTTTTTTCCATGTATCATCTTCATTAGATATCATGTTGCTAAGAATGAAGTGTTTGGATTAGAGTTAAAGTTCCTATTTTAGTTTGTTGTCTTTTTTTTGTCTTTTAGAGTACAAATATTTTTGGTATACTGTGCTAAGGTAGTTTGGCTTTCAAATATTCAAGGAACATGTGAGCTAATATAAGACCATATTGTAATACTTGAAATAACATGATGAACTATTTAGCACAATTTATGGTGTTGGATTGATTGAGATGTTTATTTTTGGATGGATGGATGTACATCTCTTTAGCCAATAGACAAAAATCATTAAGCATTGTTGCAAGTATGTTATTGACATGTTGAAGTGCCATTGAGACTTAGAGGTAGAAGATTTAGACTTGTATATTTTCACCTATCCGGGTCTGATGATACCTTGTGGCAGTAAGAAAAATTTCCATTTTTTTAAGTCTTGGATATATTCTATACGCTCTTGAGAGAATTTCAACCTTTTAAATAAAATTACAAGAAAATGTACATTCATGCAATAATTACTAATTGATTTTGGGGTGACTCAACAAATTGTAGCATGTTGGCTTGTTGAATTTGTTAGTAAGTTAATTAGGGCTTGATAAATTTGTAAGCTTCAGTGGGATTTATTGCAGTTGTATGTGTTTTAGAGAAGCGAGTTTGGAGTGGTGGTTGTGCTTCCTTTATTGAATTTGATTTTTTTGGTTCTTCTTCTTGTGCATGCCCACTGTGGTATATTTTCGTTAGTATTTAAGGGGTTAGGGATTGCGGGCATAATAAATTAGTATTTAAGGGATTAGGGATTGGGGTTAGGGGAATAATGAGTTAGTGGTTAAGGGGTTATGGATTGGGGGGTTAAGGGTTAGGGGATTTAGGCGCATTTATGGGTTAGAGGAATAATGAGCTAGTGGTTAAGGGATTAGGGATTGGGGGCTTAGGGGTTAGGGGATTTAGGCACAGTTAGGGGTTAGGTGAATAATGAGCTAGTGGTCAAGGGATTAGGGATTAGGGGCTTAGGGTTTAGTGGATTTAACAGTTAAGGATTTTAGGGGTTAGGGGTGAGGGGTTAATGGGTTAATGGTTAAGTGTTAACGATTTAGGGGTTTAGGGGTTAAGGGGTTTAAAGGGTTAAAGGTTTAGGGTTTAGGGGTTAAATGGGTTAGGGTTTTAAGGGTTTAGGGGGTTAAATGGGTTAGCGGTTGGGAATTATGGCTTAAGGGGTTAGGGGTTAAGGGTTAGACGTTTAGGGTTTACAGGGTTAAATGGGTTTAGGGGGTTAGGGGTTTAACAGTTAAGTATTTTAGTGGTTAAGGGGTTAAGGGGTTAGAGGTTAAGGGGTTAAATGTTTAGGGGGTTAAATGGGTTAGGTGTTTAGAGGTTTAGGGGTTAGGGGATTTAGAAGTTAAGTATTTTAGGGGTTAGCATTTGGGGGTTGAATGGGTTATGGTTTTAGGGGTTTAAGGGGTTAAATGGGTTACGGGTCAGGAATTAGGGTTTAAGGGGTTAGGGGTTAAGGGCTTAGGGGGTTAAATGGGTTATGGGTTTAGGGTTTAGGGGGTTAAATGGGTGAGGGGTTATAGTCATTTCTTAGGTGAAAAAGACACAATCTAGTTGAAGTAACCGTAACTTGGTCAATTTTTTATAGTCAAGGCAAGACTTGGTTGGGTTCCCAAGTTCCAAAAAAGTAAGGGTAATTATGAGGGCATAATAACTAATGAGTGTCAATGCATGACAAGGAATGAAAAGGCATGCTAACACATGCCAGAAAGTGTCAATGGATGCTGAGGAGTGTTAGGGAGTGCCAGGACATTACAAGGGAGAACTAGGTCAAAATGCATGGAAATGAACGAATAAGAGTGTGTGCCAAGTAGTGTCAATGAGTTCGAAGTGTCTCAAGGATAAAGTGTGTTAGGGGAAGGTCAGAATAAGACTTGTAGGAGGTA
Source organism: Pinus albicaulis (assembly GCA_034641835.2). Classification (NCBI taxonomy): domain Eukaryota; kingdom Viridiplantae; phylum Streptophyta; class Pinopsida; order Pinales; family Pinaceae; genus Pinus; species Pinus albicaulis. Next base: position 944,003,499 of record CM076573.1, read on the forward strand.
AGCCTATGGTTACATATAAAGGGTTGGACAAAGTAGTTTCAGACAAAGGGAAACTTTGGGCTGGGCACAACGTCGATTTTCGAATGACTTGGTTGGGTCCCAAGTCACAAAAAAAAAAGGTTATCTATGACGACATGAAAGCTAAGGAATACGAAGGTGTGTCAGGGAATTCCTAGAAGTACGAAGACATGTTAGCCAGTTCCAAGGCATGATAGCCATTCCAAGATGTGGCAGGTGCCAGGGTGTGGCATGAACACATGCTAGGGAGTGTGAGGGCCAAGTGTCATGGAAACACAAGGGGGCACTAGTTTCAAATGCATGGAAATGAAGTATAAGCCTGTTCTAGGTGTGCTAAGAAGGGAGTGAAACGGTATTCTAGGAAGTGCCAAGGCATGTTAGAGTGCTAGGGAAGCATACAAATTTTCTCCAAGTGTCGAGGTGTGTCAATGTGTGCTAAGGAGTGTTAGGGAGTGCCAGGAAAACATAACAGAGCACTAGGTCAAAATTCATAAATGAATGAATAAGAGTGTGTGACAGGGAGTGTTAGCGAGTTCTACTTGTCTCAAGCAGGGAGTGACATGATATGATAGGCAGTACTAAGTCATGTTATAGTGTTAGGGTGACATGCATCCAATATTTTATATATTCACATATGGGACAGTCACAAGATGTCAGCAAAATCACATACTTATCAAAATCCTCAACCAGCAATATGCTACGTCATTGCTTCTTAATGTGCTTGCAACTAGGTAGGCATCAAAGACAATCATTTCAATGGGTTAAGGGGATCTAAGAGAGAATTATATAAGGAGTTCCTTCTAGGTAAAGGACATTGGTATTACTATTGTTAAAGGGGGTGGCCTACAAGGATACATTGGTAGCTATTGATGCAAGAGCATAATTTCAACAATTTATTTCAAAATTTGTATTTGTCCTCCATAAGGTCTTAGAGATTTATAGTTGGTTTCCTTAATGTTGCCCTATAATTTTGTAGAATTTCTAATTTGATATTTGGGATAGAAAATTTAATTAATTTTAGGCATAAGTTAAGATCTTTTTTGATTTTTAAGGCCTCCTAGTCATTAGGAAAGTTGAGTCTTATGATTAGGATTACTTGTGGCATCCTATGTATTTTTCAAACTCCAATACACCAAGGCAAATATGTGGAGGACATTTGGGGGAAATGTGATTGTCCATGAATTGTAGATCAGATTTGGAGAACTTGTAGCTCTTTTCCTTGGACCCTACTAGTTCTTAAAGGTTGTATTTGGAGCGGTTAGCAAGAAAAAACATAATATGCCCAAGAATATTAGTGTTGGAGCACCTATGGTTAAAACACGAGATTCAGAGTTCAAATCCCCTTGAGTTGCCAACCAAAAAATAATATTTTTTATCTATTTATTTATTAAATTTTTAGAATGTGGTTTAATGAAAAAAGAAAAATATAATATAAAATAAATAAATATGACATGATTAAATTTCATGTGGTTTGAATATCTATTTTCAAAAATAAAAAATATAATTTTATCCACTATCCACTCATGGATATTACAATGCAAACTTCCGAATGATAATGATTTTGTCTTAATTGCTAACTATCTTAAATGGGTTTCGTCTTAATTGTCATTGTCTTAAGTCGCCATTGTCTTAAATATAAAGTTCTATCTTAAATATTTTTGTCTCAAAGTGCTTTTGTCTTAAATCTAAAATTTTGTCTTAAAATATATTTGTCTCAAACTGCTTTTGTCTTAAATATAAAGTTTTGTCTTAAAATATTTTTGTCTCAAACTAGTTTTGTCTTAAATATAAAATTTTGTCTTAAAATACTTTTGTCTAAATTTTTTTTGTTTTAAATATTTTTCTCTCAAATTGTTTTTGTCTTAAATATAAAGTTTTGTCTCAAATTATTTTTGTCTCACACTATTTTTGTATTAAATTTTATATTTAAAACAATTTAATTAATATTAAATTTTAATATAAAATAACTAAAATAAAAAATAATTTTTTAAAACAAAAGATTTCTTGTCTCTTAAACAAAGGTCTTAAAATGCCCTTTGTATAGTAGTGGGAGCTTAGTCATAATGATTCCTGCATAATGGGATACATCATATACTCGGAAGGACAAGGTGAGAGGTCGTGATTCGTGAAAGATAACGACGTACGTTATCTGTGTCGCCCCATCAATGCACATTAATGTATGTGTCTGTTTCCATAGCCAACCGAGAATCTTTGTAGGTGAAAAATATTCTGCTATGTTAAGGAGATTGATAAGAAACCAGAGAAATGGGTGTGTGATTGTGACCTATTGAAGAGTGAAGAAAACTTCAGGGATCATTATTATTTTTAAGGAAAATGCATTGTTCATTATTATATTGATGGATAGAAAATAGTATAAAAGGAAAAGTTCATTATTATTTTGATCGATAGAATTTTTTTTTTTTTATAGAAGTTATTTTATTTTATAATATAGTATTTGTGGCAGTTTAAAAACCAATCGTCATATAAAAACCATAGCATAGTGGCAGTTTAAAAAGAAAAGCAAAGCAAGTATTATCTTTACCCACCAGAGCAGCATTTTGCCTCATTTGACCCTAAATTTTTCTGTGTTATTTTTCTGTGTTTCCTTACTCTTCCTTTTTAATTTAGGGTTGTGTATTTTTATTTTTTATTTTTTTATTTAAAATTGATTACTTAGATAACCATAAAATGTGTTTTCAAAATTTCACAGGCCAATTTTCTTCATAACATTTCGCAGAAATTAAAATTTAAAATTTCAACATGATTTCGACGAGAATTCCCTGTAATTTCGACAGCAATATCCACAACAAGATGCAAATCTTGTGGTAACATGTTCTTCAAATCAATTTGGTGTTGTTCGGATATAATATATATGTTTTCACTCTTTGTCAATATTAGAATCAATCCCGGAATAATCTTTTGAAAATTTTTGTTCACATTTCAAAATTTTTGAAAAGTTTGGTTAACATTGTCGTGCCAAATCTGGCATGCGTCGAGATACAGATGGAATGATAGAGCGTTGCCATTTAATGGTAGAGTGGAGTTTGAAAGGAACATAGTCGCACAATGTTCAACAATGATTTATTTATTTATTTACTTGAATAGTTGCTTTCGGTTAGCGTTAATCGGCTGTAATATGGTTTGATTTGAACCAATAAGGCATATCAAAAGTGGTATTGTTAAATTTGCGTAACAATTATCTGTCCACAATATCAGTAATTGGATTTAACAGTGAAAAATATTGCAATGGGAAAGGTAGTGGAGTTAAAAGGTATTAACTGAGGCGTCAGATTGAATAAAAAAATACCTAATATCACAAAATAAAAAGTTTTTGTGGGAGTGAATGTTTAATAGTTAAGCTTTTTTAAACCTATTAAAAATTACAGTAAATTTATACATTTAATCAAATTTCACTCACGTTAATAGATTTTCGTGCACAAATAATGTTGTAACATTCATCACACTATTATATTTAATTAACCCATGAATTTTTAAAAAATTATTTGCACATAAGTTGACTAACCTAGCAACTTACCCTATTTAGAGGTATTAAACTCATACTCGTTATATATATATATATGTAATGGTGTTATCCGTACATATTGACTTAGCAATAAATAACTCGTCACATCTATATGGCATAACATGAAATTAAACAAGACATATCTATTCCCAAAAGAATACTTAAATTTGAAATCAAGTGCTCAAAATCTATGGACAATATTAAACTCATACTTATTTTATATATATATATGGAATGGTGTTACTCCCACATATTAACTTAGCATTAAATACCTTGTCACATCTGTATTACATAACATGAAATTAAACAAGACATATCTATTCAGAAAAGAATACTTAAATTCGAAATTGAGTATTTAGAATCTATTAATCTCCTTCATACTGAACGATATTAATTTGATTGGGAATTATTGTACCAATATTGAAGCATATAGGGAGTCATTAATTCGGAATTTATTTCTCAACTTCCTTGAAGAGGGCGAGGGACTCCACATGTCAAACCCTCATCTTGTTGGCATCCTCTAGACCATCTTATTTTCCACTTGAGAGATCCATGATGGATATGGAAAGGTGGTAGGGTTAGGGTAACTACCCACCCGCAACCTCCCGCCAAAGCCTCATTCTTCCTGCTACCGAAGTCTCGCGTTCGACTTTAAAACTGTCTATTGCTCTAACTCATCTTGATGCCGAACTTCTGCAATCAGGGTGCCGCCAATGGAAGAGTTGTCATAATGGAGTAAGTTTATGTTTACCTTTTCTTTATTCCAAGTATTTTGCACCTGTGGCTTGGATGCAGGGTTTTTGATTCTGCGACATTATCTTGTGGTAGTTTAGGTCATGGTGCGAACATGCATGGTTTTCCACTCACCATTCTAGTTCTTCACTCGATGCCCATAGTTTGGGATCCTTTACTCACACAGGACTCAGAATTAACCCTAGCGCACACTTCGTCCATCTTGGCTCTGTTGGTAAGCAAGATAGCTGTTTTCTTTCATGCATTCCAGTAGTTATAGTCTTATTTATATTTCCTTCAAAGTTTGAGAGTTTATGAATTTAATTTCTTCAGGTCTTTGGGAGTTTATCTATTAGTTTTCATAACTCTGTGTCTTTTGTTTTTATGTATTTGGGCAAGGCCCAATCTCGAGGAACCGGGAGTGCTAAGGACTACAGGTTTCCATTGACACTTCGTTCCCTCCAACACCGATAAGTTCCTCTTCATTGTTCCCTTGACTAGACCAACCCCATAGCCTCTTTAGAGTAACTGCTATATTCCTTTTTGTTGCATGCAGGCATGGTTATCATTTTTTGGAAAGAATCAGGCCTAGCCATAGCTTAGCACCTTTTATTTGGGAAAGATTTGTGTTTATTCCTTAGGCTTTGCCCTCTTCGGAAGTATACTACGCAGAACTATTCTCTTTTTTAAGATTTATCAAACTGCTTAGAAATGATATGAATTTAGAAATGTGTTTCTGTTTTAATTGTTTAACTAAGGCAACTCGGCTCTGTGCTCTCGCTTTCATCAATTCATCCTTAATACATGTAATAACATTTATTCCCAATTCTGGGTATATTTTTATGAAGGTTTTCTCATATTTTTATGGACTGTAATTATACTGTTGATATTCCTGCATATTTGTAATTAATTTCTTGTCAATTATGGACTTGTTCTATTATGGTTCTCTAAATGATTTTCTATGGTCTAGTGAGCATTTTAATCTAAATATTTTCTTCAGTTTCACGTTCTTTTCGTTGTATTTATATGTATATATTTTCTCACCGATAGTGGCTAGATTGAACGAGAACCATGACCCTATTCTAGGGTTTTGGTTCTAAACCCTTCGCCTTTCGGAGAAATCTCTCTTCGAGTTTAAATCTTTTGTGCTTCGAGTTTTCGGGTTTTCCTTCTCTACTTAGGACATGGTAAAGGGGAAAAAATTATTTTATGGGTTTTTTGTCTCACCATAAAATATTTGTTGTCAATTATCCTCACTTACTATATCGTAACTCGTATTCTACATAGTCAGTTATAATGACATCAATTTTGTATGTTGACAGAGAGAATAAAGATATACTGAATTTAATTTCCATTTTTCTCACAGCGAAAGGAAAATTTAATTTAATTTCTAATACTCTCACAGAGAAAGATAAACTGAATTCCACTTCTATATTTCATAGAGAGAAAGATAAATTGAATTTCATTTATATATTTCATACATAGAATAAAATCTGAACTGGTTTTTTGTTTGTAGTTTCCTATTTCAGCAGAAAATGCGTCAATGTTTACCTCAGCTATCTATTTCAATGTATGGAAGTATATATCTATTGTTCTATTCTACAAAGTTAATGCATTGTTATTCTAGTAATTTGTTTACTGTACTTCTAATGAAAATGTAACTAGTATTACCTTAATATACTTTAAATGCAAATACTAAACAATATACCTGGGTGCACTTAAAAACCTATTTCAGAACTGGTTTCTTTTTAGTAACTGTTGGTCCTCCCAACCTTGAGCGAGGATATTACGTCCTCTATTCCCCCCTTTCTCCGCACCAATACTGAGGTGTTTTATTGAGACAAGAAGTCGGGCCTCAAGACTAAGTCTAGTCTTCACTTCACATGGGTAATTTTTGAGATCCACTTGTTCACCCACTAGCTCTGGACAACTCAGTGCAAACATTTGTTTCTTAGCCACCATTCCATCTGCATAGAACCCCTTTCCCTCTTAGGATTTTCCCTTAAATCCTATTGCAATGGTAACTGTCAGAAATGTCTCAACCTCTTTTCCCTTGGATTATTTACCACATAGTTACTTCCTCTTTTAACTCAAGAAAGTTGTTATTTAAATTAGTCTCTTAAAATAAACATTAAGTATTAAAGTATCATTAATGAATGCCTCATTTGTTATTCATTCTAAATGTGTCATAATCATTTTATACATCATCACGTAAAATAAAAATAGGAGGTTACAAATGTGCATACATAAATAATATTATAAATATGAAAGATATATGGGATTAATAAAATTTGATTTTTTATTTTATATATATATATATATATATATATATATATATATATATATATATATATATATATAATGTATCAATGCATATATCGAAAAAAAATTAAACCATTAAAATATGGCAATATAGAAATAAAAACCAACATACATAGTGTAGTAATTACTGCATTGTTAAATGATATATGAGTATCCAATTTGAGGTCTATTGTCCAAATTTAGCCTAACATTGGAAAGAAAAACAAAAAAAAAAAACATATTTGGATGTCAAAAAGAACACTATGGAACTCACATCATAGTGATATTTGATGCAGGAGCATCAAGCACCTAGCCAGCAATGTGACATCTTGTCACATGTTGTGGCTAGTTAGAAATAAAATAGACTTAGAAATAGTTTAAATAATATATTTTATTAAATTTGTTATTTATTTTAGGAGAATTGTTAGTTTGTTTTATATTTAATTAAATATAGCATAATAATAGAAATTGGTTTCTTTCCCTACGTGGAATAGAACCAAAATACGGATAAATGCTAAATAATAGGAAGGCATTGGTTTGTTGAGAAATTCTAGAAGAATACTATTCTGAGAAGGATAGGTTCTTATATTTTGTATAAATTAGAGAAGCTGGAGATGAATAGTGTGTGGGTGTGTATAAGAGAATTTGAATTAGCTATTCAAATTGCAAAGGGGCAGCTAATGTTTATTAGCCCATGCAATATTATGTTTGTCCATACATTTTCTGAATAAGATTCGATTTCCTATATATATTGTATACGTGTCTGACATGTTGTAGGTAGTAGGCGCAGGGATGAATTTGGGACATCGGTTTGTGATTTAAGACAATGACAACGTTTTGTGATTTGAGACAGTGGCATTTGTGTGGATTCTGGGCGTAAATCCACAAGCTAGTTCATTTTGAAGTAACAAACACAGAAAAAGGACTCTGCATTGAGTTTGGATGCACATAGAAACAAACTCTGCATTGAGTTGGCCCTTACGTTGATCAAGGAAGAAGCTGGAGCTGCATTTAATTGTAAAGGCGTAAGCTGTGTTCATTATAAAAGTTGTGATTGGCAAATCGAGTCAGCAGTTGTGGTGAATGTTGAACAGCATTAAGAAGTCAAATAACCAGCATATCAGCTTGTCAAAGGCCGCGTGCTTGAAGGTAACGCAGTCTGGGATCGATTGTAAATTGATTTGACTGTCAGTTGAATTAAATAGTTGTTGCAAGGAAAATAAATCGATGCGAATGTTAAAATAGTGTCGGGTTTGTTCACCATACACGATTTTGCTGTGGTAGTTGACTTGTATGAACTGGAATCGATGCAGAGTCAGGCAACAATGTTCTGCGTTGAGAGGTTACGGTTCGTTGTGAAATTCGATGCATGATATGGTGCAGTTATAATTGCAATAACCGTCGAAATATATTACAAGTCAATGATGTTGCAAAGGTGAAATGAAATATGTCTTTAATAGTTTTAAAATATGTTGATACGTGGTTTCAAACCATTTTTAGCATTTAAAAAAATCCTTTGTCAACATTGGTATGCGTATGATAAAGTGACAAACCATCGTATATGTTTGTTCAGCCATGATATACGTTGGGTGGAATTTCATGTGGTTTGAATTATTTAATAAATTCATATTTGCTATGATGGTCAAAGCAGAATTTATGCTTATAGCCATCGATTCTTGATTTACAAAGATATATATGCAGTTTTTCCCTAAAGAAAAGTTAAAGTTGTTTCTAAGAGAATTTTGTATCAAAATGATACAATAAAAACCACATTTTATTAATGGAGAAAAGCTGCATACTAGAGAGGGATGGTAAATTATATCCAATCAGTTAAGGCAGTGATTCTGGGATGTATAAAAGGGGGAACATTTTGTTATTAATTGCATCTTATTGACAGATGTCAGTAGAAATTGTGTAGCGATTGCCTTTGTAGGGTAATAGTAGGATAATTTTAATTTTCCTACATCATTTTTGGTATGAGAGCTTGTTAAGCTATTTTGGAGTATTGCAGAGAATGCCGCCAAGAAGAGGAGATGGGATAGGTCGAGAGAGACCTATAGCAGACACAGTTTTGCTAAATGAAATCCAACATTTGAACACAAGACTGGCTACAGTAGAAACCACTCAGAGGCGAGCAGCTGATGGTGGAATTGCCAATGCCGATGAAGAAGAGACCACTGACGAAGAAGTGGAGGAAGAAAATGAAGCAGCTAAGGTCATGAAGATGCTAGTCAAAGCTAGCAGTCGACCAACAATAGAAGTACCTTTATATGATGGAAGTCTTAGTGTGGAGGTGCTAATGGATTGGATCAGTTCATTAGATAAGTACTTCGACTGTGAAGAGGTCAATGACAAGAAGAAAGTAAATTTTGTAGCCACGAGATTGAAAGGCCATGCAGCTTTATGGTGGGACAAATTGCAGCTATCGAGGGAGCAAAAAGGGAAGCGCAAAATCAAGCAATGGGACAGAATGGTAAGTTTTTGCCGAAGGATTACCAATTAAATTTGTTTAGACAATTACAGAACATAAAACAGAAAGGGATGACAATCAAGGAATGTACTGAAGAATTTTATAAGCTGAGTATTAGATCTGGCCATGTTGAAGATGATCTAGAAAAGGTAGCTAGATATATAAATGGTTTAAGGTATGAAATACAGGATGAGATCAGCTTATTGAATTTCAAGTCGATTGAAGATGCCTATCAAGCAGCCTTGAGGGTGGAGGAAAAATTGTTGCACAAACAAAACCAGAGGAATAGAGGTAAGAATCCGACAAAAGAAGGAGGGACATTTGAATCCAAAATTCAACACTCTCAGAATGAGGCAGGGAGTGCGAGCAATAGAGCACCACAAAGAGGAGATTCTGGCCGTGGAAGGTTCGCGCCTAGAGGCAGAAGCCGAGGAAGAGATGTCTGGTGCTTTGCATGTGGTGAATGGGGACATGTACAATGGGATTGTCCTCATCAGATATCAGCAAACCGGCGCAACGTGAATGTTGTTGACGCCAAGGAGGAGATTCCTCAACTTGAAGCTAAAGAGGAACCACCAGAAGCCGGAGAGTCCCTGTTACTAAAGAGGGTATTACTGGAAGACGCTAAGGAAGCCAAAGAACCAGTTCAAAGAAAGAATTTATTCAGAACTGTATGTAAGCCCAAGGGTAAGTGTTGCAAATTGGTAATTGATAGTGGTAGTACTGACAACCTTGTTTCTACAGAGATGGTGGATAAGTTGAAGTTGGAGAGAACAATACACCCCACTCCTTATAAAGTATCGTGGCTTCAGAAAGGTCATCAAATCTTTGTAACTGAATAATGTCAAGTTGAATTTCAGATTGGTACTTATAAGGATGTCATTTTATGTGATATAATTCCGATGGATGTATGTCACATATTGCTAGGGAGGCCTTGGCAGTTTGACTGAAATTCCATACATGATGGCAAAAGAAATACTTATACTTTGGAGAAAGATGGGAATAAGCATACACTACTGCTGTTGAAAGCTGAAGCTGATAAAGAAGCACTTGGAAGCAACGTTACGTTGATGAATGAGAAGGTCTTGTTCCAAGAAGATGAGAAGGCTAAGGGGATGCATTTTGCTAGTGTTGGAAAACCCAAAGTAATCTTAACCTCTACAAATTTGGAAGATTTACCTCAAGAAATTCAAAGTTTATTGAATGATTTTGTTGATATTGTTGTGGATGAATTACCAAATGAGTTGTCACCTATCAGGGGTATTAGTCCCCATATTGATCTGATACATGGAGTCAGTTTGTCGAATAAAGTAGCCTACAGGGTAATGCAGGAAAATGCCGAAGCTGGAAAACAAGTGAAAGAGTTGATGGATAAATGGCTAATCAGTGGAAGCCTTAATCCATGTGTTGTGCCAACAGTACTCAGTCCTAAGAAAGAAGTTGAAAAGCGCATGAGTACAGATTCTCGAGCCTTATATAAAATCACCATCAGGTTGACGAATGAAGTTTTGGAGGAAAATGCAGTCTCTAAAGAAGAGTTGAAATTAGATCCAAAGAAAATCCAAGTAGTTGTGAATTGGCTAACTCCTAGAGGCATATTTGAGGGAGATGTCAAAAGTAGATGGCAGGAATGCAGTAGCAAAGACAAACAATGAGCAGATATGAAGAGGCGGAAAAAGGAATTCCAAGCAGGTGACTTAGTCATGTATTGCAGATTGGTACCTATACTAAAAGCCAGAAGAAGAAACACAAGGAGAACCATAACAGACGAAACCCAAAAGCAAGAAAAAGGAAAAAGAGAGTGCTACAGAAAACCAGGAGTCAGACACATTATCAGTATTTGACCAAGTGGAAAGAGCAACTAGTAGAAGACGCCAGCAGAGCTACAGAGAATGGGGATCAACTCCAAACTACTACAAGATCAGTTTTCTTCCCTAGGAGTTTGATGCAGGAGCATCAAGCACCTAGCCAACAATGTGACATATTGGTCACATGTTGTGGCTAGTTAGAAATAAAATAGACTTAGAAATAGTTTAAATAATATATTTTATTAAATTTGTTATTTATTTTAGGAGAATTGTTAGTTTGTTTTATATTTAATTAAATATGGCATAATAATAGAAATTAGTTTCTTTCCCTACGTGGAATAAAACCAAAATAGGGATAAATGCTAAATAATAGGAAGGCATTGGTTTGTTGAGAAATTCTAGAAGAATACTATTATGAGAAGGACAGGTTCTTATATTTTGTATAAATTAGAGAAGCTGGAGATGAATAGTGTGAGGGTGTGTATAAGAGAATTTGAATTAGCTATTGAAATTGCATAGGGGCAGCTAATGTTTATTAGCCCATGCAATATTATGTTTGTCCATACATTTTCTGAATAAGATTCGATTTCCTATATATATTGTATACGTGTCTGACATATGTTGTAGGTAGTAGGCGCAAGGATGAATTTGGGACAACGCTTTGTGATTTGAGACAGTGGCATTTGTGTGGATTCTGGGCGTAAATCCACAAGCTAGTTCATTGTGAAGTAACACACACAGAAAAAGGACTCTACGTTGAGTTCGGATGCGCATAGAAATAAACTCTGCGTTGAGTTGGCCCTTACGTTGATCAAGGAAGAAGCTGGAGTTGCATTTAAATGTAAAGGCGGAAGCTGTGTTCATTATAAAAGTTGTGATTGGAAAATCGAGTCAGCAATTGTGGTGAATGTTGAACAGCATTAAGAAGTCAAATAACCAGCGTAGCAGCTTGTCAAAGGCCGCGTGCTTGAAGGTAACGCAGCCTGGGATCGATTGTAAATTGATTTGACTGTCAGCTGAATTAAATAGTTGTTGCAAGGAAAAGAAATCGATGTGAATGTTCAAATAGTGTCAGGTTTGTTCACCATACACGATTTTGCTGTGGTAGTCGACTTGTATGAACTGGAATCGATGCAGAGTTAGGAAACAATGTTCTGCGTTGAGAGGTTACGGTTCGTTGTGAAATTCGATGCATGACATGGCACAGTTATAATTGCAATAACCGTCGAAATATATTACAAGTCAATGATGTTGCAAAGGTGAAATGAAATATGGCTTTAATAGTTTTAAAATATGTTGATACGTGGTTTCAAACCATCGATAGCATTAAAAAAATCCTTTGTTAAAATTGGTATGCGTATGATAAAGTGATAAACCATCGTATATGTTTGTTCATCCATGATATACGTTGGGTGGAATTTCATGTGGTTCGAATTCTTTAATGAATTCAGATTTGCTATGATTGTCAACGTAGAATTTATGCTTATAGCCATCGATTCCTTATTTACAAAGATATATGTGCATTTTTTCCCTAAAGAAAAGTTCAACCTGTTTCTAAGAGAATTTTGTATCAAAATGATATAATAAAAATCACATTTTATTAATGGATAAAAGCTGCATACTAGAGAGTGATGGTAAATTATATCCAATCAGTTAAGGCAGTGATTATGGGATGTATAAAAAGGGGAACATTTTGTTATTAATTGCATATTATTGACAGATGTCAGTAGAAATTCTGTAGCGATTGCCTTTGCAGGGTAATAGTAGGATAATTTTAATTTTCCTACATCAATATTTCCCTCGGACCATGTTTTCCCATCAAACACCAAAAGATAGTGGATGTGTCCAAATGCATCGATAATTCCCTTTTTTAACATCAAATCTTGAGCCTCATTGTGCTCACGATATATTTGTGTGAAGTGTATTGATCTAAATTTATCTTTGAGTGCATCGATACAATCCATCCAAGCCAATAGAATTTGTGGTGAGAACTCTAAACCCCTATTAATGTGTTGTATAATAACATGTGAGTCACCATAAACATGTAATGTATCCAGGGATAAATTTTCAACAAGCCAAATAAGACTCCATAGTGCAAGAACCTATGCCCTCGGATTTGCATCGGAACGATTGTTCCATTGAATTTTATACAATGTTTTTTTGGTTCAGTTGTAACCTGACACCAGAGCCGCATATGTGTCCCTCTGAAGCCCCATAAATGTAGCCAGCTAGAAATAGAGGATGGTGTTCATTGGATTGATGAGAATGACCCTGAGGTCTCTAGACCAGTGTGAATCCATCCATCCAAGTAGTGATATATTGAATTATGTGATCATTAGTAATCTGAAGACCGTAAAAAATAAGTGCATTACAAGCTTTGCATATTTCCCATATGTATAAAATGGAACTACTTTGAGTTTTTCATCCCTCCCCATCCACCATGTATAACATTCCTTTATGTGGGAGATGTTTCTATACGACAACTTCGAATTCTAAAGATTCCCTGCTAGACCAAATAAGTAGTAGGACATACAATAAAGAGATGTAAATTATTTTCAGTATCATTACAGCACATAGGACATTTTCCTCACCCCTATAGACCCCTCTTCCATATATTTTCCAAAATGAGATTTTTATTTGGCCACACAAGGGAGTTAAACAGAGTAATTTTATGGGGAATGTGTAATTTCCATACCTGTTTGAACTATCATATATGTAAACCCCAAGAGTTATAGATAATATCCCCATATATCTCTGCGACCATCGCCCCTTTTTTATTCCATGTGTCAACCCAAGTAATATGGTTTATCTCCATCCCAATGCATAATCCCTCATATGTGAGTGATTTGGTGTTGTATTCCATTTAGCGTATAGCTCCGCAGGGATATTTATGTCCTCGACACATCTCCATATCGGCATGGTTCCTTGCCATGTCGAAATGATCTCATCGAGGAAGAAGTAGCCTCGACCATGGGTAAACCCATGAAGTTGGGTTACACGTGAGAATTGGGGGCGGAAAACCATTTTGTCAATAATTCAACCAAATTTTTATAAAAGTTTGGTCGAACTATTAAAGAGTTCATCTGAACTTTCGAAATTAGCTTAGTCTAACTCATTCTTCCATTTACATTGATGGTGTATTGACGGCATGGGCAAACAGATTTTTGGTCGAAGATGGGAAAACCGGCAACCAAAGTTCGATCGAACTAAAAGTTTGGCCGAACTATTAGTTCGACTGAACTTTTAAAATATTTTGACCGAACTTATTCTTATATATATATATATGGCCCGCAAACCTTAACAGGTTTCTTATGCACATGTGTCTCACGTCTTTGTCTTTGTCTCATCTTTGTCTCGTGTCTGTGTCTCATGTCTCTGTTGCGGTGTTGCTCTGTTGTGACGTGTTGCTCTGTTGCAGTGTTTCTCTGTTGCGAGGTGTTGCTTTGTGATAAGGTGTCGCATTTGTGAGGTGTTGCGGTGTTTCTTTGTGATGAGGTGGGGTGTTTCTGTTGCACCGCGATGGCGAGGTAAGGTGGTTTTCTGTAATTTTGCTCTATTTTTTTGAAATTTTTCTTTGTTTTTTAATCATTTTTATTTTTTTTAATTTGGTTTGATTTCAATTTAATTTGTTTTGTTCACAGGGAATTTTGTCTGTGTCATCGACGACGTCTTAAGCGATCTCCCAGCTTCGTTTGCGAATTTCTACTAATTTCCAGGTATTTCGGCTCTGTCATTGAAATTCTCTATTAAACATTAAATGATTTAATATTTAACAAGAAATCATATTTATAGTACATATTAAACCAGTCTCGATTGGAAAAATCACCACGGCAGAAATATTAAATATCAAATGAGGGATGTTTATAAGCATTGTAACATTTTCTTTTTTCATTTCTATATTTCCTTGTTCTTATATGTGCGAAATATATCGACCAAACAGGAAAATATAACATTTTTGTAATTCTCATAAGAATGGATGGTTCACATTAGAGATATATCTTTTAAGAGAGAACACTATAACGTTTTATAAAGAAGTTGACATGAACTAGAACATTATATAATCCAGAGTTTTTTCTTATTTGAGAAAAAACTCTAATTTGAAATTTTCAGTTCATATATGTCAGAATGATAACTAATCAGATATGTCAGAATTTTCTATTCTTGCAAAAATTACTTCATTTTCCTTTTACTATCCCAATTACAATTCTACTTTAAATGGCAGTCACATTAACCATTAGATCAATCTTGACAGTAATTGTATATAGAAAATAGAAATAAAATGTAGAAAACAAAACAGATAAGGGAAAATGCAACATATATTCTTCTTCTTAATAGATATAAATTTATAAATGTTTAGAGAGAGAGAGAGATAATACAATATTTTACAATGATAATGAAGTCAAATATCCTCCAAAACCCAAATGATAGTTGACCGAAGGATGCTCAGAAAACCAATCGAAACAACCAAGTGTCACCTCTGAAATCTCTTAGGAAACCCAAATTTAAGCCTCTGCAAATTTGGTCAAGGAGTACATAGTTGAATTGACTTCAATGTAGGTCAATAGAGGGTATAAACCTGCAATTGATAATCTCAAAGCTTCATTCTTTAAGCCTTGAAGAGCTCGCTCAAGATTCCTTTCAAAATATCCTTCTAGAAAAACAAAAAAAAAAAAATGTATGCACAATTATAGTAGTGTTAAAGGGAACAATTTTTTCTTTATATGTACTTGAGGTATGTTACACTCTTACCTATCATATCATATAGTTTAGATTCTTGAACTTTCTTCATGATAACTATAGTTTCTCACTTTCGTTCAATATTGGGTAAAAGGTCATTGTCTTACCTTAATTTCTATTCTAATTCCCTTTCCTAACTTTGATTTTCCTTTTGACCTTGGAAATAAACTCAATCATTAAATATGATAGTCATCCCTTCTAGGGAACTTGGTATGGGTTGCTTAGTGGTTTCCAACCCTTATGATGATGTGAGGTGGTGTTTCAAACATGGAAGTAACTTGTGTTTGCATGTGATGCTCATGGGCAATGGTTTCTTTTGTGGGTTATAGACAGTTTAGTTCTACCTCCTAAGATAAAATTTCTAAAAAACATGAAATATTCCTTAAATTCAAAATAGGTATATACTAAGGATTAATATTTATATGTATTTCTACCATATAAATTCTAACAATAATTAATCGCATATGTGTTAAAGTAGAATATGAAATAAGCCCTTTTTACACTTGGCTTGGCTCTTAGGTATAGATATGGGTGGGTTTGGGAATGTGGTTCACATGAGAAATAATAGGGAATGGATCTAGTTGAAACCTTTTATAAGATTAGGACTCAAACAATGAGAGAGAGAAAAAACCTTTCATATCCAATGTAAAACACATGCATTAACATATAATTGTGATATTTTCTTTTATTTTCCAACTTAGTCCATCCTTCTAGAAAAATACCTTTTAATGAAGCATATATATCCATTGTGATCCACTGATATTTATTCACCAACAACTATTCCATTTTGGACTTGTATATCTCAAAACTATGCCCATTGAATTTATGCATCTATATCTTTAAACTGCTCAACTATTTTATTACACCATAGGAATCATTTTGATATATCTCCCATTTTAATGGGGTCTATGACATTTAAGGAAAAACACATTAGCTATAAAATTTTCCCACTGAAACCAAAATTAATTTGATACAAAGCATAGCTTTTAACCTTATATAGTTAATTGTTTCAAATAGATTCTTAATAAAATGAAAAATATTCAATGTAAAACACATGCACATTAACATATAATTATGATATTTTCCCTTCTTTCCAACTTAGTCCATCCTTCTAGAAAAATCCCTTTTAATGAAGAAGATATATCCATAGTGATCCACTGATATTTTTTCACCAACAACTATTCCATTTTGGACTTTATCTCAAAACTATGCTCATTGAATTTATGCATCTACATATTTAAAGTACTCAACTATTTTATTACACCATAGAAATGATTTCTATATATATCCCATTTGAATGGGGTCTATCACTTTTTGAGAAAAACACATTAGCCATAAAATTTTCCCATTGAAACCAAAAGTGATTTGATACAAAACATAGGTTTTAACCTTATATAGTTAATTGTTTCAAATATATTCTTAATAAAATGAGAAATAGTCAATGTAAAACACATGCACATTAACATATAATTGTGATATTTTCCCTTCTTTCCAACTTAGTCTATCCTTCTAGAAAAATCCCTTTTAATGAAGCAGATATATCCATATTGATCCACTGATATTTGTTCAAACTATTCCACTTTGGACTTATATATCTCAAAAATATTCTCATTGAATTTATGCATCTATATCTTTAAAATACTCAACTATTTTATTACACGATAGGAATCATTTCAATTAAAATATCATACTTCAATTACACTTTTATTCAAACTGAAAATATCATACTCCGCGACATACAACACATTAAAATATCATAATTCAATTACACTTATTCAAATATTATAAAAACAAAAAAAAGTCACTCCTTCCAAAACAATTTAATTTTAATAGTGACCACTGTAACTAACAATAAACACTTCATTATGAAATATTTAATACTCTAAATATTATAGTATACACCATCATATCTAAAATAACGTTAATTAGAAATATACACACCTCTTACTTACTACATCACATTAACTCTTGACAGCAATGAGTCACACACTAAGAGATGTCTTTCTTGGTCGATGGGAACAAAGCAAGATAAAGAATTTCTTTTTACCAACCAACCAGTAGAACAAAAACAAGATAAACACACAGATTATATTATAAAGTATATGCTAATTGTAGTTGTTAGATTTATAATGACAATTCAACCGTGCGAAAACTTATTGAAATGACAATGTATAGATATCCATTTCCTCTCCAGATTTTAGCATATCCAACAGTGCAAAAAAAAGGCATCAGAGAATTTTATATAGATCTGCAATTATTTTCGTGAGTTGGGTAGATTCCTTACAATTAGTTAGCAGAGTTTGGTAAATGTGTGGATCTTAATTGAATCCTCTAGAAATGAAATTAAACAAAATGGGTGATTTCTGTCAACTGATTTCCACTTGTGTGTTGCCGTCAGTAGTATTCAACGTGCAAATAAAATGGTTTATTTCTGGAAATTGATTTCCATACAAGTATCCAGCCTCTGCTATAGAAACATTTCACCCGCCCAGTGGAACAAAAGTTGTCACTAGTATTCAGCGTGAAAATAAAATGGTTGATTTCTGGAAATTGATTTCCATACAAGTATCCAACTTCTGCTACAGAAACATTTCACCCGCCCAGTGGAACAAAAGCAAGGTAAGAAAATTTAATAAAGCCTAAATACATGTAAGGTATTTTTATAAAAAATAATAAAAAAATTAATATAAATAACGAATAAAATTAAATATGGACATGGATTGACACCCTAAGGTTGGTTTGCATGCAGGACACGTGGTTGTAAAACACTATTTTAAATTATTCGCAGAGATTGTTTCGAGGAGAACGCAAAGTAGGACTTGAGCTCCTGTTCTGAACGCAACACTATTTTAAATTGTTTCCAGAAATTGTTTGGAGGAGAACGCAAGGTTTTGAAGTAGGGCTTGAGCTCTTGTCCAGAACGCATAGTTTTGGAACAATGCCGAAATAAACAGGTACAATCCTGTAACAATGCAGATAATAAACAGTACAATTTTGTAAGAATGCAGATATTAGACAGTACAATCATGTAAGAATGCAGATATTCTGAAATAAAAACTGGTTAAAAATTTGGCCATCCACAGTTATGAATATGTCGAAATCAGAGGATTTAGTTACATGTTTTTTCCTTTGTTAAAAAAATGCAGATTTTTAATTCATTTTATTTTATCGTAACCATAGTCAGTGGCATGTACTGTTCATACAAAGAGGATAATGGAAATTAATGGAAATGTTTTAGCTATTATGTAATAGCTTTGTTTTGTCTTACATGAGCCCCCATAAGCAAGAGGTCCCGAGTTCGATTTTCGGAAGCTTTGATTCAAGTTCCGGTTTCTAGTTTTATGTTGGAATTAGAAAATATTTTCTTCTATGAGAGAATCATAGCACTCGACATGCGGTGGAACGAGTTGATCCTCTAGATTCTGATACGTATTCTCGCATCTTACGGAAATGCATTGACAAAAAAATCCCTCGGGAAAGCGACTTCATCAACACATCATCAAAATTTGGTTTCAACCAGATATATATTTGGAAAATAAAATTATCAACATGTATGCTAAATGTGGAAGCTTAAAGATGCATGCGATATAGGACAGACCTGGTAAGCCACTTCTGCAGTAATAACCGACCTGGTAAGCCGCTTCTGCAGTAATAACCTGGGCGAATATTTACCTCAACCAACAGATTTGGTTCCAATAGATTTTTGTGAAAATGTAATTAGAAATAGTTTTTCAAAATCAATAAGGCTTGCATATTTTTAGAGTTTTTTTTGGAAAATTAGGTAAATTAAATTAACTTGTTAACCTATAAATATCCAAAATATTCACAGGTTTGAAACATTATTTCACTATGTTATTAAAAATAAGATGTTGGAAACTATTTTCCTCTCATTAATCCAATTAAATGATCACCAGCCCAACGAACCAAGAATTGAAGCGCACAGATAAACCTCATACATAAGTTAGTAGCTAAAAGCCTAAAACGAAAGTTTTGAATAAAATAGACGTGTTAATTGTTCATGACTCGTGTACTCAAGTAAACATGGGCCGAGTGTCGTGACCTGCCCCTCTAAACAATAAAATGAATACATTAACACTGATCATCAAGATGTAATCAAATACGAACGCCGTGTATTCATTATTACTTTCAAATTTGTTTGGAAAGATGTTTATTATTACCTGCATGCTTTTGTGGAAAGATGTGCCGAGGACCTTAAACGGTAAGCTGAAAAATCCCTTTCTCATAATATGGAAATCATGTCTCATCTTTTGCATTTCGGTGCCCGGTTTAAGACTGAACAAGTGCTTGACCATCAGTGAGAATACCATCTGCATCCAAATCAAACCACTTAACGTTCAAAATCTGATAATATTGGTTGAAGATCGAAGTCACGTTACTACCTCTTCAGCTTCATGCCTGTTCACATTTCTCCCCCGCCATCCTGAGAGAGTCGATGTTACGCTATTTTGTACTTCTGACAGAAACAGAACCTTCCAACAGTAGGCGCCGGCCCCCCAGCAGGTAGTCAAGCTCTCTCCAATTCTGATTTGATTGGCTCATCATATGCTTGTGCAACGCCTCTTTGCTTGCTTTCCTTGTGAGACGAAGCAAGGCTCAAGTCATGGTCCAGCGCTTCTCAGGACCACCCACAGGCATGGAGGTACTCGAGTGGAGTTTCAGAGTCAAGAGGACCAAACAAGGGTTTGGAATACATCAACTGTAACCTTCTTCCCTCTTCTCTGTGTTCAAAATTTGTGTTGCCGATGGATTGCTGCCAGAATTTGTGTTGTGTCTAGAATTGCTTGTCAGAATTTGTGTTGTGTCTAGAATTTGTATGCAGCTGTTGTTTCAATGGGTTATGTTGGTCCAGCTGAAACACGAGTCCCAGCCACAGAGCCAGTAGAAGACCTAATAGCAGAAACCGTTGTTGATACTCGGAGCCTGCAGATACATGCAGAAAGCGCAGCGCTGTCGATAATTTGAGTCCGCAGATACATGCAGAAAGCTGTCGATACTCGGAGCCCAGATGTCACAAAACTTACAGGCGGTGGAAAAACATGTGCCTGCAAAGCTTAATGGTAGAAACTATAGTTTAATTAACATGAAAACATAAAACATTTGTTGTTAGAGAACTAATGTTAACATTAGTTCGGTTTGTTCGATTTCGGAAACTAAAAGTTTGTATCAATAGACATTTAGCCTATGTTTCAATGGTCTTGCCTCGATATGAGGCCAAATAAGACCTCGAATTTGCTTATTGGTCAAGAAAAATAATTTGGTAAGTTTTTATTGATAGAATAATAAATTATAAATGCAAACTTTAGGTTATACTAACTTGGGTTTTGTTGGTTTTTGTGCAGGGACTAATGCGCATCTTCAAATCGATCTTGCCATGCCGCAGGCGGCAGGGACTAATAATATTGACTCCAATCTATGACACAGTAATTATCCAATTTCAATTACCATGTAGAGAAAACTCATGCCATCCAAAAAAACAAGTAAACAATTTAACTTGACTAATGACACCTCTCTAATGTAGTATTAATAGAAAACATTCTACCACGAAATTTTTAATTTTCTATATATTCTAAATATAAAACATGAAATCTACAATAAATTTAAATGGAAATATATAGACCTCAACCTATAAAAAATTATATAATATTAATACGCAATACAAACTACAACATACTAAATGTTAAACCATTGATGGACATCACATCTTACAGCACGTTAAATACTATTTACCCCACTTTATGTTACTTACATAAAATAACACAAATGTTGAGCCGAAACTCTACACATAAATGTGAAGAAAACTTATTCAGTCCAAAACACAAACAATTCAAATTGACTAATGACACCTCTAGAATGTAGTACTAGAAGTAAACATTCTATCACAAAATATTTAATACTCTATTCTAAGCATATAACCTCAAATCTACAGGAAAGATACCCCTGAAGCTAATAATATTAATATGCAATCCAAACTACAACACACTAAATCCTAGCCCATTAATTTTCATCACATCCAATAACACTTAAAATGTTCTTTACTCTACTTTGTGTGACTTATAAAAAGTAACATAAATATTTAGTGAAAATCTACTCATTTATCACTTCATTTATAAAAAGTAACATAATTGTTTAGTAAAATTTCTAAACATTTATAGCTTTATTTGTGGATTAATGTTTTAGCTATTTATTTTATTTAAAAGAAAAAAGTAATTAAAAATATATATCTTTTTAGAAACATATTTTTAGTGAGATACTAATTTTTTTTTATTTAAAAAAAAATTAGCCCGAGTATATCAAGGTGTTAATTAGGAAATTACTCCAAAATTCTTGCCTAATTCCTTTAGGCTGATCATCGAACCAATGCAATGAAATATACACTGAATCTAGTAAAAAACTAATTATAGTTTGCCTTGGAATCTCCACCACAACTAGAAAACTCAAATTGTTTGCATACATGAGCTAATTATTAGATGATTAATTAGTTAACTAGTTGATCTCTAGGTTATACTAATGTCCCACTACTTAACTGACCACCAACTAGTTTTATTAATAATTAGAACTAGTTTAACTAATTACAACTGGAGTTAACTCAATCTATGCTCTTAAAATTTAGGAATCACTACATGCAACTGAACTCCATTCCCTTAACTCGAATTAAACACGGGAAAAATAAACTTAAACTTATTAAATGAAATTATATTCTCTTAACTGAGTGACAAGAACCATGTCACCTCAATTAACTCCTCTCAGTTGTCTACTAATGTGGAATTTCAAATTTCCTCAATTTTAATTAATAAAAAATCAAAATTAAGACTTTCTTGATGCATTTTCAACACTCCCTCCTAGTAAGAAATGGATTATCAACCACCCCTATCCTACACTTGTGAAATGTACTACACATAACACCTATCACTTTTGTTGGTGATACTACAACATTTGCAACTGATAAGCATAAAAAAATCAGTAAATCAAGTGTGTCTGCAATTGTCTACTGGGAAAATTGTGTTTTTGTTGACTTTGCTACTAAACGTCATACTTTATTTTCAACATTGTTCTACACTCAGTATATGAATGAAATTGATCCTCATGCTACTGAATACTGTGAGCCCCTGTAGCAAGGTAATGGTCCATGAGGATAATGCCTCAATGAACCCTACCAAAATTTCTGCAACTCTTGGACTATGGATCGGCATCGCTCCACCTCACTCCTGTACGTTTAGATGCATGAAAAGAGAACTATGATCTATGCATACTATTGTTTCTACTTATATTTTGGTGCTTCTACACCGCTACTGCAACTACTACAATAATAAATATGATCTCCACAAATTTTGAAGTACTAGCTTCCATAGGGATGCTCCCTCTGAAACTAGACTCTCTCTGAGTCCCAATCTTCATGAGGGAAATATTTATATTCCTCAATATACCAATGTCAATTATCATAACTGATTTTGGTGTCACTACACATTAGCTAACTAATGTTCCCACTAGCATCTTTTTAGATCCATTAAGAAGTCCACACATAGGGTCTTTTGGATCTCCCATGAACTAGGGCTCCATCAACTCTGCCTTCTAGAAACTCATTTTTTATTCAATGATCACTATAAATTCGAAACATTGGTACCTGATTTGATTCAAGGGTTCTGCTACCATGTAGTAATTAATGTGTATATTCTAAAATTCTCATCAAATTTACTAAATTACAAGACTAGAATCTACTCTGATTATTTGCATAATCTAATTCATGATCGAGAAAACATAACATTAACATGCAATAAAAAACATCACACGTGCACAAAGATTTATATAGGGGAAAGATACTTCTCAAAACCCCTTACTAATTTTATTGCATTCATAGAAAAATAGACATGAAATACAATTCTTGCTCAATCCCAAACACAATCTACATTTCTATAGTCAATCTCTTGGCTTGACTGACTAAATTTGGCCAACACTTGACAATTTTTCAAGCCTCCAAGCTCCTAATTACTTGCGCTATTGCGTGAGGAATTAAGCCAATATTATAAATTAGTAAATTCCTGCAAAATCCTTGCGAAATTCCTTTAGGTTGATCAGTTGACCAATACTATGAAATATACACTCAATCTAGTATGTAACTAACTGTACACTCCCTTGGAATCTCCACCAGAACCAGGGAAACTCGAATTATTTGCATGTATGAGATAATTATTAGTTGATTGATATATTAACTATATGATATTTGAGTTAGAATAATGTTCCACTATTTAACTGACTACCAACTAGTTTTGTTAAAAATTAGAACTAGTTTAACTGATTACAACTAAATTTAACTCAGCCTAGGGTCCTAAAATTTAGGAATCACTACATGCAAATTTTTTTTTTTGTAAGCTTCGTATGACTCATTTTTCATTAATTTTTTAAACAAAAAAAACCATATTTACCAGTTTGGTGGCCTCAACTAGCCCTTTAGCAGGAAACCAAGTTTGTTAGCCACCTGCTGGCATGGTATGCCATCCAAAAAAATAAGGTTTTGAGTATGTCATACAAAGAAAACAAGGCCAAGATACTCACACATATATAATTTTTCACATATTGACTAACAAATTTACTGAACACTGGAAATTTAAATGCTAGCCACATATAGATACTATGCAAAAAGATAGATTAACTCCTCCAAAAACTAGTCGGCCTCTTCGGGAACCAAGGCCGAATCCACTAGTGTTGGATCCTGAACCAAGGTGCCAGCCTTCTCAACAAGCTTGGAAATACACAAGAGGTGGTACTCAATGCGCTCAAGGTGCCCATATTTTTTCCTCAACTGGAGTTTGATCTTATTGAACTCACTCTTGTAGTCTGGGAAGTCTTGGGTTAATTTCACAATGCTCATAAAGATCTACTCCAAAGCTTTGCCAAGGATTCTCTTCATATACCAATAGAGATACATTCTGTGCTTTAATTTTTTTAGCCTTCCTCTTTTTTGTCCTAGGTCATGTATTATATATTTCCACTCCTCCGTATCCATCTCTGTCTCTGCATGTCTATTTATGTATGTTTCTCATTTTTCAATGAACTTCTGAATTTCCTCTTCTGTGTTTTCATGGTATGCTTTCGCTGCCTCTTGGATCACATGTATTATAGGCCTTCGTCCTCTCGGCTTACTCGAGGGAGAGCTTGTTTGAGATTCAACCACATTCCCCTTATATTTCTGGCCATGGCCTCGAGCTGATTTGCTCTTGGAGTGGCCTCGAGGTGCAATCCCACAATATTTGACAAGTTTTTTAGGTAGGTGTCTTGTCCACACAATAAAACAGAGGCTTAATTCCATGAAATTTAAACGATAAAAGGTGTATGCATCATATTTATCAGAACAAAGGTGACATGGGTTCCTCTTGCCGGAACTTCTCCCCTACCCATCCCTCTCTAGACCCAGTACCCTGATAGCCTCCTTAATTTCTGCCACCCCTTGTCCCAGATGTTTGCACACACCCAAAAAATTCTCCCCATACCCCAATGAGCTCCCAATTTTCTTCAATCTACCAACCTCCCTTCTAGTTTCCTCTCTCCTATCTTACCTCCCACCCTTGCAATTGACAGAGGAGGCGTCAATGTCCATTTCTCGAGCCTAGGTGGAGTTCCATATCCCATTCCCCACGCGCACAAAGCCCAAGTATATCAAGGTGGTATTAGCCTCTAATTCCTTTGAACTATACATAGCCCGAGGCTACTCCTTAACTCTATACGCACCCCTCACCAATTCTTCTTGTTGGTATCCCTTACCCGACAAACTCACACTCGGGCACATGTTGAGGCCATGCCCACATCGTACTCCGACATAGAGGCAGAGAGTCAACATAACCCCAACCTTCCACCAACCAAAGTCGAATTGGTTCCATTCTCTACGCATCAAAAAACTAAAACAATCCAACTTCATCCACTTAGGCTACCACATAGACTGACCCAACTAATAAAACTTAAACATGGGATGAAAAATGGAGAGGTGACAAACATACCAGAGTTTCGCCATGGTGGAAGGCTAGTGGAGGATTCTTATCCCGTAGTCACGTCTGCACCAGAGTATTCCATCATAAAAAAACCCCCCACGCCTTCCTCCACCATGCTTTGAGTACCACACGCAGGCCTCCATCCCACCACTTCACCTTATGTTGCATGCGATGGTACTGCCTGCCACCCTTGCTACTCCTGTGGAGGGTGGTGGGTTATAAAACCAATGCCACTACCATTAATACTGATGGGAGGGAAGATCTTCATCGTCACACCCCAATCGAGGACACTGCATACCACTTAACTTCATGCCCTTAACTTGATTTAAATGAGCTAGACTCCTATCTTTTAGGAATTGACACAACCAAATTGGAATTGACCGAATTAAGACGAATTATGTGCTCTTAAGTGAGTGAGAAGAGCCACGGCACCTTAGTTAACTCCTTCGTATCATTGTGTTCTATTCCTTAGTGTTGAGAGAAGAAATATAAGATGTGAACATTTTCTCTTAGAATAGTAATATTGCACGTGTGAGCTATGTTCCTTTGTTTATTTAAAGTTTTGGTTTTTCTTTTTCAGTGAAAGGATATAATTGATAAGTTTAATGTTATGTTTATTTTCTTAAGTAAGCCAAGAAAAATATGTATTCTTTGTTTTAATATTAATATTGTGGAAAGAGTAGGAACCAAATACCCATGCTATAGTGCATTTATTTTCTAGCAAGAAAGAAAATTTTGAGGAAACTGAAGGATGCTGAACGTAGCAATCGCAAGAACAAGGAAAAATTTTCGTGACCTATAAAGGTCTACTAAGAAAAGAAATAATTCAGAGGAGTAATTAACCATGAAAGAAGTATGCGGAAGTGTACACATGGATGAAATTAGTTAACAAAAATGGTTAATGGTGGTGTGAGAGGAATCGAAAAACCACATTAATTGCAAATACAGGTTAGTGCCCTGCAAGGCTTTAGCTAGGTAACCACTAGGCGCAGTCCTGAATCTCGTAGAAAGGAGATGAACCTTAAACACCACTAGACATTCCTAATTGGAATATTTTCATTCACAAATAAGAAAAGAATAATAATTATAACAATCAATACAACTAAATTTTAGGCAACATTCTGGAAAATAAAACATAAACATACAATATAAATAGATAAACCTAAATCTTCTATGCTAGAATAAGCGATATATATATATATATATATATATATATAGTGTTTGCATGCATCAATTAAACAAATGATGATTCTTCTAGAGAAGAACTCTCTTTCAGAAAATAAGTGAATCATTGCTTAAAAATGTTAACCCATAATATCGGTGGAAAACTTATCACCAAGAACCTCATGAAAATTCACAAAATATCTTACACAAAGTTTCAATAGAAATGAGGGAAAACATCTTGTTTAACCCTTTTAGCGGGAGACTGAATTGTTACACCATTTTCAAAAAAATAAACACCTGAGTCAAGAGTAGTACAAGACTCTCCTCGTAATTCACATCTAACATATATGGGACCAAAAACCCTCTAGGACTAGGAAATCCAAAACTTTTGTCGCATGTTTCTTGGCCATTGTCGAGTGCAACCTCTCCGAAGGGAGGGTTAATAAATTTAAAAACCTGCAAAGTTACTCCTTAGAGAAGGAAACAAGTAATGCACCTAGGAAATAGCAATAACCCTTGACAGAGCCAAAAACCCGACATGCCAGCGACGCCTTGGGGAGTTTCAAGCATCCTCGAATTGTAAGAAGGATTACCTGAACAAATCCTGCACACTAGAAAGAAAAAATTGAGTTAGTAAAAACTAAAAAAAGCAGAGCAAATTAAAGAAAAAAAAAAACCCAGCGGAAACAAGGGATAACTTGTTAGCTGGGAATTGATGCACTACACACTCGGAAACGACTTCACTTGAACCTAAAAGTGCATACCGGTAAGTTATAAGAAAATAGGCCAACTTACATTGAAAGAGAGTGTAAAAAAACAGGGTTCTAGCTCATCACCCAATGAATTTGGGACGAAACACGTGAGGTGGGAAACTTCTCACGAGCGTCCTGTCAATTGACATGATTTTGTGTGGCCGAAGTCTGCAGGAATTAATACTGACATGAAAAGAGGAGTCGTGAAGGCTTGCATGAGGAGTTGGGTTGCAGAGCTTTCCCCGACGGCGCAAGATGGAAAATTCTTGCAAAGCCTCGGGAAAACTCAGTGGTTACTGAATAAAACCCTAGAAGCTAGAGGAGCCATCAAATTGACACCCTTACAAATTGACGGTGTAGTCTTGACTACTGATCTCAGTAATCGATCTCCAGAAGGGTTGGTCTCGTGTTGATAGCTGGCCCAGTGTACAGTTGGGCATGTGTTAATTATTAATTGTTTATAGATTGTTACCGTGGAGAGACACGAGTGTTAAAGAAAAGTTAATACTGTATGACATAAGTACCAGCGTCAATATTAACCCTTGGTGGTAGGTTTTGAATACATAATGAGAAATAAATGTGATGTTAAGGTTGGTTGTTTGATGCAATGTTAATCAAATGTTTGTGGATTTATGTGTTAGAAGCCTAGGCCCATTATTTTTAAATAAAGATACCTTGTAGAGTGTAGCAAATGATTTGTTAACAAAATATCCAAGCCTCCCATCTGTGGTTGCCAAGGTAAGTAAGTTCAAAATATTTTTTTCTGGGAAGTCAAATATGTTACATTAACATATATATTTAAAAAATTATGTAAATAAATATTAATCATGGACATTTATTTCTATTAAATCTTCAAAATTTTTAAATTGTAAATATATTTCGTTACAATACCATAAACCAATACTATAACTTACCAATACTATATGTCTAAAAAAATCATAACCAAATTAATATAACTCTTAACAATAACACAATATTTTAAATTATCAATTTAATTAAAATTCAAAAATTACTATTACTAAAAATATTTTAAAAAATAACAATATTTTAAAATAACAATTTAATTAAAATTCAAAAATAACTATCACTAAAAATATTTTTAAAAATATTAGTGTACCAGATAATTATTATGAATAATAATTATATATGACTTATTTATTTATTAATTATTCAAACTGAATATCCCTATCAACATACAAATTAAAACGTATAACTGTTAGAATGCTACGCTACACATGGAGCTTTGGCCACATAATTTCAGGTCGAAAGAAACCCATTAATGAATGTGCATTGATAGCGGGACACAGATAGCCTGCAGCGTCATCCTTCAGTGGCTCCCCAATTTGTAGCCTCCATGATCTTGCTTCACGAATCACGACGTATCATCTTTGTCCTTCTGAAATAACTGTTTTCTGTTGTCCGCGGCAGCTGCCAACAAACTGATAATATTGCTGCGTAGCCTGTACCAATCTGTGATTCTGTCCACAATAATGCGGTGTCATTGACTAATATTGCTACACAGTAAAATGTTTTTTACGTTAAAAGAAAGAGGATTTATCTGCTTGACTTCGGCTTGATTTGGAATTGTTTCATCCCCATTTCAAATTCAAGTAGTTTTTAGTGTGTTTTTTTAAGGTTTTTGGGATGGCTTTTTTCAGTGTAATTTTTCTAGTTGACAGAAATTTATTAAAAAGAGAAGTTTGATTATTAATTTTGCACAATCAAAATGCTTTAAAAGTTTTTGAAGGTGCTGAATTTATATATAGAATAAAAAAACCAATTTAAATAATAAAAATCAAGATTTTATCTCAAAAAATTTCACTACTTCCAACACCTGAAATTTCAAAAAATTACACTAAAAGCAACTCCCTTTAAATTTCCTTGGGCAATTAAACTGTGGCACTGTGCCAGTTCTGTTCTACCGGTTGTACAATGATTTTCTACAAAAGCCACTGTTATGGGCCGAACTGTTCGTACTGCATGGCTTTCTGGTTCGTGGATTAAATGAATGTTGCTTTGAATTCCAAAAAATGGTCGTACAATGATTTTAATTCTACAAAAGGTACTGCTATGGCCGGAACTGTTCGTACTGCATGGTTTTGCGGTTCGTGGATTAAATGTATGCTGCTTTGAATTTGAAAAACTCGTTGTTTAGGTATCAGCAAACGAGTCTGTGCTGTGCTGAATTTAAGTTGGAGTACCCACGGATGATATGTTGTCAAGATGTCTCATAATGACAGCGCTCAGACAAGGCTGAATGTTAGGAAATTAATATTTGCTGAGCTACGGTTTTATTATCTGTGGAGGTATAGCAGCTTTATTAATGTAGGGTTAGTATATGTTATTTAGGATATTATCAATGAAATTGAAATTTTCTAATTAATAATTTAAAATTTGTTTATTGATAACAATAAGCTATAATTCTACAAATATTAAGTTAAAATGAGAATGAGAATAACCACTAATAATATGTTATTAGTGGATGTCTCAGAACACCAGCAAATTACCCTACTCGACATGGCAATGATACCATGGATTGATATATATCTATTGTGTTTTCAATATCATTATGAATTAGTAACATTATACATATTTTGAAAAATATCTTGGTATAAAAAAGGAGGGGCATAAAATATTTATTTATTTATTTTGTTATTTATTTTTGTTGGAGGGGCTCAGGGTACTTTTGATGATGATGATGATGATGGTTAACGTCCATTGAGACCAATATTTTGTTTATTGGACCTAAAGAAAATAGTTATTTATTTTGATTTAAGATTTTATTCCTATACTCAAAAAGCTTGGAGAGAAGCCTCACGAGCTCACTATAATTTTGACATCTTAAAAGGCTAGGAAGGTCGGTATTGCAACAAAGATTATGAAATTGAGCTCTAATGTGGTTGCATGCTGGGCACTCTAAGAGGAAGTGATTTTCATCCTCGATGTTCATATTCTCATAGAGATGGCATATCCTTTCCATCCATGGTGTTTTAGGGACTGTCCAACGACCTGTTTCACTGTGGACCGCATGACAGTTCATTATAATCTTGGCTATATTAATTTTCTTCTTTGAGATAGTTAAAAAAGAGAGATACTTTTGATCTTCTAAGGTGGGGTTGATGACCTCCTTATAATACCTTAATTTCTTTTTAGCTGCTAGATCTTTCTCGCACCACATTTTTTATTTCAACTTAGAAGTAACAATTTTTTTAATGTTATTCATGTTTTGCAATGCAACATTCTCGTCGATCTCCCAATGGTTTAACCATGCCCTGGTGTCTTTATACCAACCTCGTTTAAGTATTAGGTGATTTTGGCAGGAATTTAAAGCTAGCTTAGGAAGTCAATGGTCTCCTATGCTATTGAGCTTGTGCTTATACAACAGAAGCCTAGTCATAGCTAGGCTCTCGATAGGGGAAAGACCCACTTCTATGAGGAGAATAGGATCGGGTGTATTGCTTTTAATTTTAAGGTTATACATTATAAAATGCTTCTGGATTTGCTTAATATTTCTCTAGGATTCTCTAGAGATTTTGCAACCCCAAACCTCACATCCATATAAGGTAAAAGGAGTGACTAAAATTTCAAAGAGAAACTTCTTTCTATCCCACATTACGAGGTTTTCCGTTTTAGAATTATTTTCAAGACCAAAATAAGCTTTCCACCCCCCATTAATCCTTTTCTGAATTCTATAGTTCCAATTGAGCTTGTGATGAATATCAATTCCTAGGTACTTGTAAGAAGACACTCCCTCCAAGTTACTATTTTCATACATAAAATTAGCGTAGGTGTCCTTCTTGGATTTGATAATCGTAAATTTTGTTTTGTTAGTGTTAACAGACATACCCATGGTAGAGCATAAATCCTTAAGAAGTCTAAGTTGCTTATCAAGATCAGATGGGCACCTTGCGAGAAGAAAAATATCGTCAGCATAGAGAAGAAGTATGATGACTATCGCAGCTAGGATCATGCCAGCACATCTTGCTTCCTTTAAACAACCTTCTAGCTTTTTGATGTAAATGCCAACTAGGGTAGGGGAGAGGGGGAAACCTTGTTTAACTCTAGTATTAAACTTAATATCTTTCAACCACCCCTCATTGCTCTTTAACTTGGAAATTACATTCTCGTATAACCTTATAGCGACTGCTCTTAGCTCGAAAGGAACATTTAGCTCTTCTAATCTATTCCATATGTTATTTCTAGGAACCGTATAAAAAGTCTTTCTAAAGTCCACAAAGCAACAGAAGAGATTGGATTTATCATTGTGGCATTATTCCACAATAATCCTAAGCATAATGAGGTGGTCCGTTGTTGAGTGCTGCCTTCTAAAACCTGCTTGGCCTTTATCCTGCTTACCTTCACTTTCAAGCCAAATGCTCAACTTCTTTTCCAAAATAATACGATATAACTTGACTAAGAGAGGGGTGATCATAATAGTTCGATAATTAGAGGGTTACTTGTATCCCCAATTTTAAAAATAGGGATAACGAGGCTCTGTGTCCAAGGTTTAGGGAACCCTTGCTTGACCGCTTGGTTGAAAAGCTTGTGGATGTGGGGGATGAGGACAAGACCTCGAATTTTTAATATTTCTGCCTGGTAACCTTCAATGTCTTTAGCTTTCCCATTAGCCAGGCGTTTAACCTCAAAATCAATGTCTTCTAATCAGAAAATTTCTTTTATTGTGAGCAACGTTTCAAAATCCTTGGCATTTGGAGATTCATAAAGTTTTTTAAGATAGGAATTCCAGTCATGTAAAGAAATTTTATTATTACCTTTAGTTTTCCTTTCCAGAATTTCTTAGGAGCCATCTTAGAAATTTATTATTACCTTATAGTATTTTACAAATATATTGCCTTTTTTTCCTTTCATTAGGGCTTTGTAGATTTTTATCTTGTTAATTTTGAGAGATTCATCAAGAGCTTCCTTAATTTCTCTCCTCGCACTTTCACAATCTTTGTTATACCATGGGTTGGTTTTGCTATTTCTTTTATTACTTGAGATTTCGGTTGAGAACTTGTTAATAGAATATGAGAGGGTTTTAGTAAAATTATAATAGAGGTCATCTATGTTGTCTATACTAGATAAAGGAAGAAAATTAGTTTTTAATTCATTTAAAAGGAGATCATTTTTATTTCTATCAAAGATTAAGTTCTTTTCACTATAAGGATTATCTTCTATGGGATCTCTATGCATGACAAAATTGAGAGTTATGAGTAAAGGCCTATGATCAGATTTATGCTCCTAGTCATCTAAGATGTCAAAATTTATTATTTCATTCTATAAAGGGAGCTCGAAAATAGCATAATCTACCACACTCCTGCTAAGCCCATGGATGTAGGTCATCTTGCAAGAATTGGGCCACTCTTTAGACCATTTCAAATTATGAGATCTTGAGCAATACAGAGCTTGACTAGCTCCGACCCAAACAAATTATCCATGAGGTCTTTAGATCTCCTTTTGTACTAGCTAGCCAGAGTAAGGTCTTCGTCTAACCAAAGAGGATTGGGGTTGGAATTTTTTCTTAGAAGAATAGCTTTGTTTCTTGAAGTTTGAGCATTAAAGTCACCCATTAAAAGGATATTACCTTCATTCCTTAGGCTAGAAATATCATTCTCTAAACCATTCTATGGACTATTTTTATGTAGATTCTTTTTCTTATAGAAGTTAGAATTAATGGCGGAAAAATAACATATTGCTTTGTAGGTCTTTTTATCATTAATGTCAGTAATCTCAATCCAACATATTGGTTTTAAGGGTTGTTTTTATAAATCCTAGCATGGGGGGAGATGTTCTTCTTAATGTAGCAAGCTAGGCCCCCAATGCCTCTACTAGAGGTTCGCTTGTTCTAGGTAGACCATAGTGCAAAGACATCTATGTTAGGGACCTTAGATTCTTCATACTCCCAAATTTCAACAAGAAATATAATATCAACATCATTTGAGATCCAAATTAGCTTGGGGCCATTGTTCCATGGAAAGCCCTGACAGTTCCAAGAAAGAATTTGAAGCATGTTGAATTGCTATTTATTGCTATCTTTTTGGTTTCTATCTCGAATAACGACTTTTCTATTTCTGATTATTGCCCATTTTCCTTCCTTCCTAGCTTCTTTTACCTTTTGAACCTCCTTTCTTAATTCTGCTTCATCTTCTGGAATGAGATCTTCGTTTATAAATATTCTCGTTCCTTTTAGCCTTGAGGTTTTACTAAGTATGTCATACATATGGTCAGTAGAGCTCACCTTTATTCAGATCAGTCTTCGTTTATTCTTAGTTAATTTCCCTAACCTTGTTGCTTATGTGAGACACATGGTTTCAATTTGTAATCTATTATGTAATTCTTTCTGGGCTATGGCTAAAGTATCCTCATCTACCTCCTCTTTCAAACCGAAGATTATAAGGTTCAAGGCCGTTTTATTATGCTCATGTTCAATAGTGTTTGATTCAGCCGTGTTAGTCTTAATTCAACTTTGAAATGTCAAGGTAGAGATACAAGAATCAAAATTAATATCCTAAATTTTATTGGAAAAATCTTCAAGTGAATTTAATGGAGTTATTTTATTTTTTAATTAAATAATTTGTATTATTTTTTAAGTAAATTTGGAAGTTAATATTATTTATCAGATATTTTTATTTAAAAATTATATTTAGAGGTTAGTTTTGTTTGACATAGGTAGATTTTAATAGTTACTAATAAGAAAATATTTAGGTGAATCACAACCCCTAACACATGACCATCTTTATTAAATTTGTACATAAATTTACTTCACATTTCAATGATTTAGTGTATAAATTTTCCAAAAGTTTGATTAAATAAAAGAATAATTAATAGTATAATAATTATTTTATACAATATTTTGTACTAAATTTATAAATTTTTTTGTAAGTTTGGCACGACTATATCTTCAATATGTCTAATATGTCACCCTGATCTGGTGAGGAATTGAACCAGTGAATTCACATCAAGGAGCAACTATATCATCAACATGTCCAATATATCACCTGGATCTCATGAGAAATTGAATGAGTGACTTCACATCAAGGACGATCTGGTGAGGAATTGAACCATTGACTTCACATTAAGGAGGGACTATATCATCAACATGTCCAATATATCACCTGGATCTCATGAGAAATTGAACGAGTGACTTCACATCAAGGAGGATCTGGTTAGGAATTGAACCAGTGACTTCACATTAAGGATGGACTATATCGTCAACATGTCCAATATATCACCTGGATCTCATGAGAAATTGAACGATTGACTTCACGTCAAGGAGGGCCTTAATAGAGCACCCAATCATAGTCTATGCAAGACCCAATACATATCACTCCAATGTGGTAGGAAATTGAACCAATAACTTCACATCAAGGAGAGCCTTAACAAAACACCCAATCAAAATCTATTCAAAACCCAGTAAACTAAATTTAGAACTTTTTAATTATAAAAAAAAATAATAATAAAAATATCCTACAAAGTACTACTAAAAAAATTAATATTAAAATCTCAATTAATATTAAATATCTAACAATAAAATATAATTTTTTATTTTTATTTTTATTAATATACAAATTAATATTTAATATTTTAGTTTTATTTATACATTGGAATTGACACATAAATTCTCGAGTGTTAACTCGACTTTTTGAGTTAATAAGATATCGAGATGTGCAAATAATATTTATTCACTATAATAATAACCCTGTCATATATTTAATATTAGCAAAAATTACTTATTTATTATAATTTCTAATTTCCAATTCTTTAGCATACATATATATATAATAAAAATAAAAATAAAAAACAATGTGTATGACTTAATTAGTTTTTGGATAATAATAAAGTACTTTATAAATTTAAAAAATTTCTTATAGAAACATATCTATAATTAATTATTTAATTAATTTTTTTATAGATATATATAATTAATTATTTAATTAAGAAAGGAAAAGATTAATTTAAATTATCAATAAAATTTTAATAATATTGATGTAACACTTATGATAAAAAAAATTATTTACTCTACAAGCTTTAATACATTTATTTCCTCGAATAAAAAATATTTTTTTGGTTTTAACAATGTTACATTACTCACCATGGATTAATTATTGCAATTCTTAACTATGACACTTTACCACAGCAACACATGCTATGTAAAATTCCAAAAGTTGAGTTGGAAATTTCGGTCCATAATCCAAGGATTAATTTATTGTGTATTTAATGTTTTAGTTCTGGTGCAATAAAGGTTTCCATATCCTGCGAATCTAAACATAACTTGATCTTGTTGGATTTACACATTTTGTCCTTGGTAGTTAATGGAAACACCTCACCATATTTAATTCTTTAGTACGCCCTTCTAGTCACGTTTATCTTATAAGAAAATTCAAGAAGATGCATATAGTCTTCCAATTTAGTTGGATATTGCATCACATACATGCGCAGCATGTCTTCCAACACTTGGTTTACTCGCTCCATTTGACCATTGGTCTGGGGATGATAAGTTGTGCTAACGTTTATCTGAGTCCCTAATCTGGTAAATGACAAGAATTGAAAAGCTGAAAAGAAGTGGAGAAAAGGATTTCTCTTCACAATATTACGAATATATTAAATAAGGTTACTTTGGAAACATCAGCAATAAATGACTGTTGTGTAACTCGATTCAACTGGACTAATTAGAAACTGAACTAGATACTTGGACTGACGATTTTGACACCTAGCAAGTGGTTGGGATTGCATTCTTCAACCGTAATTTTTTTTTTTCCAAAATGCAGAAGTAAACTTAACATCCTGGTCGGAGATAACTGTCTTTGGAATTCCATACAGCCTGTAAATTTCCTTCATGAATATGTCGGTTATCTGTATAGTCTTGTAAGTAGACTACACAAGTATCAAATGTGCAGATTTACTCAATTTGTCCACCACGACCATGATGGAATCATTTTTCCTTTTTGTTCACGTTAAGCCTGTAATGAAGTCCAGCAATATGACTTCCCACTTCCATTCAGGTATCGGTATAGGCTGCAACAATCCTGCGGGATGTTGGTGCTCCACCTTTACCTGCTGACACTCAAAACATTTACTTAAATACTCAGTAATATTTTTATGCATACCAGGTCAGAAATATAGCTTTCTAACTACAGTCAACATTTTCTGGTATCCTGGGTGACCAACATAATTGTTGCGATGGTACTCATTCATAATCAACTCCTTTAAGTCTACATGGTTTCGTACATACATGTTACCTCAAAAAGTTAGCATCTGATCATCATTTATTCCAAAATCAGAAGTACTTCCTTGCTTTCTGGTTTCTTCCACTTGCTACTATAGGAATTGATATTCTGCATCTTTTCGTGCTTCTTCTTTTACCTGATGTAGTAATTTACTTTCAAGCTGATTGTAGTAAAGCTCATAAACACAATGCAACTTTCTACTTAAATCATCAGCCACTCAGTTCTCCTTACCTTTTACGTGTTGGATGTCCATATCAAACTCACTTAGAAAGACATTCCATCTTGCCTGTCTAGAGTTTAAATCATTTTGATTAAAGTAACTATTCAAGTTGTTATGATCTGTCTTCAACGCAAACTTTTTACCCAGCAAGTAGTGTCTCCATACCCAGAGCGCATGTACTACTGTTGTTAACTCCAAATCATATGCTGAATAACATTTTTCATGATCCTTCAACTTTCTTTATTCATACGCCACCAATTTTCCTTCCTGAGATAGGACTGCCCCAACACCTTCTGTACTTCCGTCTGTACACACTTCAAATTCTTTTTTTGGGTCAGCTACCCTTAACACAGGTGAAGTAGTCAAAAGCTATTTTATCTTTTCAAAAATGTTGTGACATTCAATAGTCCACTTGAAAACTTTTCCTTTCCTCTACAAGGAAGTGATGGGAAAATAAATTTTGGAAAATCCTTTGATAAATCTTCGGTAGTATCCAACCAATCCCATAAAGGATATAATGTCTACCACGTTATGGGGTACTCTCCATTCCATAATTGTTTTGATCTTTTATGGATCAGCAACAATTCCTTCCGCTGAAATGAAATGGCCCAGATATTGGATTTTTGTTTTAAAGGAATCACATTTGCTAAATTTAGGATACAATTGATGTTTCCTTAGCATTTTCGGCATAATCCTCAAATGGTATTTATGTTATTCTTGCTTTTTAGAATAGATTAAAATGTCATCTATGAATATGAGTACGAAATTATCTAGGAAAGGATAAAAAAATTCATTCATTAACCTCATAAAGGTTGCTAGTGCGTGTGTTAACCCAAAGGGTAGCACCACAAATTCATAGTGTCCATACCTAGTATGAAATGCTATCTTGCCAATGTCTTCATCCTTGATTCGGATCTAGTGATATCTAGATCTCAAATCCTTCACTTGAACAAATAGATCATCAATCCTTGGTAAATGGTATTTGTTCTTTACTGTTAACTTGTTGAGCTGTCTATAATCCATGCACATTCACATGGTCTCGTCCTTCTTCTTCACGAATAGTACTAGTGCTCCCTAAGGGGACACACTTGGACGACTATAGCCCTTATCTAGCAGTTATTATAACTGCATTTTTAGCTCTGTTAGTTCTGGCACACTCATTCTATAAGGATCCCTTAACACAGAAGAAGCTCCTGGCATTAATTATATGTTTAAGTCAATGTCTCTCCTTGGTGCTAATCAAGGAATATTTTCTAGAAAGACATCCAGGAATTCTTGCACCATAGGTATATTTTCCATTATAGGCGATTTCTCCTTGGAATCTGCATATCCCACCTAAATAGCATATAACTGGCACTGCTTCCTTTTACATTTATTCATTTGGGATGTTGTAATTGGACGTAATTGTAATGGCTTCTTGATTCCTTGAATATATTTACATGTTCCATCATGCATTCCGTGATAAATAATCTTTTCCTTACATTCCATTAAGGTCCAATGCTTTTCTATCCAATCCATTCCCAAAAAAACATCATAGCACCCTAATGGTAGAATGTTCAGATCTACTTGTAACTATTGTTCTAAAATTTCCAAAATACAGTTTGGAATTTTGGCAGTTACCTTTCGTTTTATTGTAGTGGCTAGCTGTACTAGCCATGAATTTTTAAATCTATGTTCTTTCAATTTACACAGTTCCACTATTTTGTGACTAACATAGCTCAGACTTGCACCTGGGTCTACCAAAATAGAAACAAATTGAGTTAGTATTTTACTTTCTAGCTCAATCATTGTTGGCTGATAATCTGCTTGTCGGTCCTCCAATGCCGCGTTGATATGAGGGATGTTTCGCGACACATCACCTATTGTAGAAGCTTCCTGCAAGTTTGCAACTGTGTAACTTCTTGCTCGACGAGGACATTTTTTGTAGTAGTGTGCTTCACCACACCCCCAACAGCGTAAAGGTGGCTTGGTCACCTGCCCTTACTCAGGCTTGTTGGATGCTTCTGTAGGCTTTTATTTTGCGGACCATCTGGTTCTTTGGTGATTTTTGCTAAAATTTTCGCTCATAGAATTTTGTGCATAATTCTTAATGTTACTTCTTTTGGCACCTTTGAAATTTGAGTTCCTTTTTTTTCCTTTCTTTGCCTGCCAATTTTTTCCAACCTCCCCTTTTACCTTGGATTTCTAATAGCACATTCGTGCTTTACGAATGGCTTCATCCATGGTGCGAGGGTTTACAAATTATATTTACTCCTTTATGTATGTTGGCAGGCTGTTAAGAAATCTCTGCACCTTGGCCTTTTTGACTCAAAGATATGGAACATATCGTAACAGGGAGGTGAAATTGGTGATATATTCATCCATGGTCATCTGCTGCAGCCTTAAGTTATGAAATTCCTTAGATTTTTCATCATAGAATCATTCTGTTAGATACTTGTCCTTAAATTATTACTAGAATGATTCCCAGGTGACATCTTGTTCCTCAATGTTGCGTACATTCTTCACTTCTTCCCACCATAGAGTGGATTTTTCTCTTAGATGATATATAGCTAATCTGGCCTTCAAGTTGTTGTTATGTTCATACACCTGAAAATACTTGTTCATGTTTATTAACCATGCTTCTTCCACCTCCTCTGCCTCACCATCAAATGTTGGTGGTTTAATTTTCTGAAATCCCCCCTGAAGCTCTACTTTCTTCTTCTTAACCTCTTGTTGATCTGACAAATTGCCATATTATGCTTCATTGTAATTTTTGTTCTTGCTTCGCTAGGATGGGCTTCGTTCCACTCTGTCAATGGTGTTGTTTCTTGTTTGTTGCTCATCTTCTTCTTGCATGCCTCTGTTAGTACTGGGATGTTCCACCTCTTAGTTTTGTTTATCTGACAGGCTCTCTAATATCTTTTCTTGGTCTTCTAGTAATCGTTCATTATATTTTCGAAAATCCACCATTTCTTCCTATATTTGTTGTACCGTATTCAACAGGAAACTGGTTTGGTGCTATTGTTCTTCCAACAGCCTACTATTTTGTCGGTGTTGTTCGATACTTAGCTGAACCCACATTTCTGGGTTCATCACCAGTTGAGCTTGGGGTTCCCTGGTTTCTTGAGGGGGTTTCTATGCAGTTCCTCTTCTCATTATGTTTCCTGCTATGCTTCTAAACCCTTTATGCATCAATATACACACAAATTTATCATTAGTTGACCCTTAGGGTCCTAGTGTATGAATGAAACTCTAATGCCACTTGTAAAAATTACCATTAAAAAAAAAAAAATTTCCTCTATAGCTTTAACACATTTATTTCATCGCATAAAAAATGTTTCTATGGTGTTAAAAATGTTACATTACTCCCCATGTATTAATTATCGCGATTCTTAACTATAACACTTGACCACAACAACACATGCTATGTAAAATTCCAAAAGTCGAGTTGGAAATTTCAGTCCATAACCCAAAGTTAATTTATTATCTATTTAATGTTTTAGTTATGGTGCAATAAATGTTTTTTTATCCTACAAATCTAAACGTAAGTTGATCTTGCTGGATTTCTGCCTTCTATCCTTGGTGGTTAATGGAAACACCTCACCATCTTTAATTCTCTCGTACACCTTTCTAGTCACGTCTATCTTACTTTATTGCTCTGCCAGCTGTGGATTCCATGACATCCATTTATAATCACTTACTAAAGCAATCACCATCCATTTTTCACTTCATCGACAGTAGTGGTGACTTGATGGGAATAGTCTTGTATTACTCTAGTGATTTTGCCTCTCCACCGCCATTTGGTAAACTTGCTGCTAGCACTGGTTTGGCTCCATCGTGGTGGTCTGAACCAAAACCCTCGGCTCTTGGATATCTTCATCATAACATGGATTCTAGGTATTTCTCTTACTCTCAGCTTCTGTGGAGGACTTGGCTGCTTTCATTGTTATAGTTTTCCTTGACCCTTCACTCAACAAATGTGTTCATTTGAGCTTGCCCCTTTTTCCCAACATAGGAGTACATGGTCCAAGCCTTTTTCCTACAGTTGGTCTGTGGGTCTCTCGACTCTTCTTCCACATGACACCTGTACAATTACCGGGTAATATTCTTAACCATATTTCATGTTTCTTTTACAATTTCGATTCTTAGTTTGTTTATATTGTTATTCTAGTATTCTCATTTTGAAATGCAGCCAACACTTAGCATTTACGGGTTAAAAGATTCTCCTTCTCTACTGGTAAGAGACAAAATTTCCCTTTCTCTTACTTTTGTTTGTTCATCGTTCAGTTTATGTCGGCAATTAAACCTTAGCTACCTTTTTGCTTACCCCATGGTTATCTTTTGTTTTTTTTTCTTTTCGCAGGTAAGTCCCATAAAGAAGCGACTTAAGTATTGTTCCATCTGGAGGATAATAAATAGACTTTTTCCTTTGGCTCTCCAGGTACTCCATGACGTTCCTTTCAGGTTTACCTTCTCGTCGAATCGATAATCCACCTCTGTGGTGTTAAGATAGAGAAAGCTCTCCAGGCTTTCTTTCAGTTTAGACTCCGGTCTCTATTAGTTTTGCAGAGCCGATTTTTTCGGCTTTCCTGAGGATTCTATATTAACTTAATATTGTATTTCTTTTCATAACTTTTCTAGATTATCGAAAAAGGATTTTGTTATCTATGTAAAACTGCTTTGTACATTTGTTAAAAAAAAGAACCACTACAAGTGGATTTCCCTTCCTGGAGCTTCAATTTCTTTGAATATTTTATTTCCAGAATTTAACTTCTATAGTAGTAATATTGTTAGATGTAGCATGCACTTCTAAATTCTCTATGTTTACTATTAGCCCGAGTGGTGTACTTATGCTATTTAGTGAAATGATAAGCTTATATATGTAAGGGACTGTTCATAATATTTTGTTTGCCTTTAATATGTACTTAACAGTTTTTAAATTTCATTCGCATTACTCATGTTATCATTATGTTTGGCATCTTTATTTCCTTAATCTCTTAATTCAGGGAAAATTATGCATTTCCACTTTTATAATGGTACTGAATCTACAGTTTTTAGATGCATTTATATTTTCTGCTATCTTTTGGCTCAACTGTGTAT
Source organism: Pinus albicaulis (assembly GCA_034641835.2). Lineage (NCBI taxonomy): Eukaryota > Viridiplantae > Streptophyta > Pinopsida > Pinales > Pinaceae > Pinus > Pinus albicaulis. The sequence continues at coordinate 944,045,531 of CM076573.1, forward strand.
AATGGTGTCTGGACCGCCTTGTGGTATTGTCCATGTACAATTGAAATAGAAGAAACAACAGGTTCTGGGATAGGGTTTTTCTCCCCGGTGCCCGAAACCCTAAGCTTGTCCTCTACGCAAAGTTGAAATAAAAATTTTCTAGAAATTTGTATTTTCTTCTACAATGATTCATGAAATTATTTTTCTTTTCTTCGTCATTATGTCTTATATGTCCTGGAAATACGGGGTTTTACATCCTAACAGGTGTATAAACCTCCCAACAAGAACATTCTATGTGCTGTAATTAATAGTCTTCTAAATTCTTTTACTAATTTATTTCTTGGCAATATTTCCTCATACTTATTTCCTTCAATTTTGAAATAGTCTTTTGTAAGAAAATTACCATATACATTTTTCTTGAAATTTATACAATCAACTGAGTTATTTCCAATATTTTATTTACTGTACTTCCATGTAATTTAGAGCTCTTATAAAAAGATCTACCAAAATATTATGTGGATGTTTTTCCCTAAAACTAAATACCACATGTCTAGGTACAATAACTTTATGTATTATGATTCTTTCTATCTAATTTTACCAAAACAGAACAATCACTTATCTGAAAATAATGTATCTGGATGTGGTGTCCTCCCATCCTTTAAGAGAGGCAATGACGTCCTGCTCTTCCCCGTGCTTCCACTATAACATTCGGGTTGACAGTAGTCTTTCTGCTGTGACCTCAGGACTTCAAGTATAGTCAGAACCAGAAAGCTTCAGGAAAGGTCCATCACAATATATGAGGTTCATTGCAACCTTGGATATATTCTATGAGTTGTGATTTTTTGCTTGTGGCTACAACTTAGTTTTGGATTTCACCTAATTATCATGATTCAAAACTTTTTTATCATCTTAGATCCTTATAGCATTATATATATTATGTGAGCTAATGTGATGTTTTGTTTGTCACAATGACTCAAAAATCAGTTATCATACCACAATATTGACTTTATTGTTGTCTGTTTTGTTTATGAACCCCTTTAAAAAACCAGAGGAACGTTTGATTTTATAGTGTGATCTCCCTAGCATGGGCGGGGGTTTCAAAGATTGGAGAGTAAATTGAGTGGTTATTGTTAGAAATTGCTATATAAGATGGGAAATTTGAATGGTATGTAGACAATATGGATGTCATAACATATATCTTTTTTGAATTTTTTATTGTCTCTGCCCACCATGCATCTAATAGAATCCATTTCAACTAAGAACATCAATACATCATTGTGTGAATGATAACTTGTGACATCCCTATCAATTTTCTTTTATTATGGATCAAGTTATAAACTAATAACTTGTGAAATCCCTAACCATTTTCTTTGATTGTGGATCAAGTTATAAACTACAATATCTCTCTTGAGAAGGCTATATTGGATGGAGGGAAAGGTTATGATAAAAATTGTAAAAAAACTCCTTAAGGTTGTATCAATTTACTCTATTGTTAATCACATAGTGTCAATTTTGTAAAACTATAATCTACCACAAGGACTAAGTGGGTTTTTTCTTTTGTAACTTCTTTTTGGAATTGAAAATAATAAAAAAATTATAAAAGCTAAAATTATGTAGTGAGAAACATTGTTTAAAATTTCAGAATAAAAAGTTGAGTAAGTTTGACATTATATAATATGAAAATTGTTTATGATTATAAAGTAAAAAACATGTAAGATTTTTTAAGCTAAAATTAGGTAATTAAAGATATATATATAGTTTTTTTTGAATGGAATAAAGAGTATGTATGTAGTTACAAACTGTTGTGTAGTTAAAAACTATTACAATTAAGTAATTAAAGGTAAATTTAGTGTTATTTAAGAAATGTGAAATATGAATAATAAAGCAGTTGTAACAAAAATAATATAGAACAAGAAAAACTATCTAAATTTGGATGTATAAAAATTTAGATACATTTTATTAAGTGAAATTTTAAAAGAACTATCTAAATTTGGATGTATAAAAATTTAGATACATTTTACTAAGTGAAATTTTAAAATAATAATGGTTATAAACATTAGAAAATAATTTTATTAAATAATTAGTTTAGATCTATATTATTGATGAGAGGGACCAATGAGGTTTGCATATCAAGACATTTGATCCCTCTTGGCTCTTGGTAGATCCAGAGTTAGGCTATTTTATTTCTCCCCTTTAGATAAATCATATTCCACATGAATACCATGAGTCAATACCATGGGTTGTTTTTATAGTTTAGTAAATAATTTTATTAAATAATTAGTTTAGATCTATATTCTTGATGAGAGGGATCAATGAAATTTGCATATCAAGACATTTGATCCCTCTTGGCTCTTGGAAGATCTAGAGTTAGACCATCCTAATTCCCCCCTTTAGATAAACCACATTCCACATGAATACTATGGGTTGTTTTTATAGTTTAGTATTATTTTTATTATTTATTTGACCTAGTTAAAATGTTCATTACAATATGTCAATATTCTTATTTAATTTACTTTTATTTTGATTTTTGTGTAATTTGACGAATTCACCAAAACCTAAATTCAATCACTTATTAAAAAAAAACTAACATTATAAAAATATATATATGAAACTTTTACTTGGGAATCTAATGGCCTAAAACATTTCAATCGTCTAACATTTGATCCAATGGCTCATAAATTGACACAATGGCACCTAGGTGAGTTGTTTTCAAAAATGTTACAATAATAACTATAACTATAAAAACATAAAGTAATTGGTTGCATTCATTTCAATAATAAGATAATGCAAAATTGTAACACCCTAGTTATAATTTGTTGAGTTATTTATTTTTTCTCCTTAAAGACATAAGAATTTATATGGTGAGTAGAAAAGACTAGCTATAATTTTGATGATTAAAGTTTTATTTTTATTTTTATCTTACAAAAGGAAAAACTAAAAAAATCTTAGAACTCAGTAGAAATAACTTTAGATAACCGTTAGAAGTTGGTTACCTATCCCTACTTTGAAATAAAATATTATTTTAAAAGGAAATGAGCCAAGGAAGGAAACATGAAAGAAAATTTGGACGCAGCATGGAATAAGGGACACGGAATTGAAAACCTTCGCATGAAGTTATGAGGATGAGGTAGGACACTGCCTATGAGGTGTTCATAAGTTGGACATAGAGCCAGTGGAAGCCTCAAGATTGATATTATTGTATGAGTTCTAGGTTGGACCTTGTTGCCTATGAACTCTCACTACTCGGATTAATGACAATTAGTTGTTTTGGGACTAAAAAAATCTCAAGAAAGAGAACCGTATTTCCGTTCATGTGGTTGGGAAGTGAGGTCTTTAGAGTGAATTTATCATCAAATTAGCACTGCAAATAAGAATTTATAGTAAATACTAGTTACTGTGATAATATATTTATGAATAATTGTTCATGTTTACAAAATGAAAGAGTGTGAATAATGCATTTTTGAATAGTTTTCCTTGACTACAAATAAAATATTATTACTCTGAACGAAGTTTTGAATGATTTAGGTTTCCTATAAATTCAAAATAAAGTATTGATAATGGTTTTTGTGAAATTATACTTAAAAAACCTTCGAAGTACATGTTATACATTGTGGGCTTTAAGTAAGTCTATGGTAAAATAAGTAAAAAAGGATTATTTCCTCATATCAATAATAGAATCATAAAAAATAAAAATTAATTCAATTCAAATGTAGTACAAGGAGTGCGGTCTATGAGTGAGTGAGTCGTGCACCATTATTAGGTAGGGGTTGTGGCGAGGGGGTCATATCTAGGTTAGCACCCTAGCTAGGCCAGACTTAGCCAACTGCCAGGGGACAGTCACACCTTGACACAACTTTAAAAATTAATGGGAAAATATGTAGCTTGAGACCCTTGTACACCATTATTAACCATAAAATAATAATCATACCATGAAAAATATCACTAGAAACCCTCATAACCATTGTGAACAATGACCTAATATTAATTGAAAAGCTATATCCTGAAACCTTTGTAATCATTTGAGACAATAATAAAATACCAACTAAATAGTTACAGAAGTAACATGTTTCAAGAAAATATAAAGAAAAGATTGTGTTACAATAGTGAAACTTCAAAAGAGAAAACCCTAAAACACCAAAGGTTAACCTAAACTGAGAACGCATTGAGAACACTTCATGTCTTAAACTAGAATGGTTGTTGTAGCATATATAAATATCCCAATATCCATTAAATAAAACTATGAAACCCTAATTAGGGTAATAATAATGTGCATTATCTACAAAACCGTTTAACAACATAAAGAAACTAGAGATTTTAAGGGGCTATCCCATTATGAGACCTCTAGAGTGGAGGTAATTAGGACAATTAAATACAACATCTTTAGAAAGAAACTAGTTTCGTAATAATTACACACCTAGAAGAAATATCTCAATGTAAACAAAATGAAAACTATTGCACTTGAGAAAGAAAAACCATGTGTAGGGATGTGGTGGTGGGATGAATTTTTTTTTATCGTAACAATATATTTTTCAACTCAACGGGGAGTGGAATGAAGATACTATGTATGTATACACCTGCATCTAGAGAGAAATAAATCTAACCTACAGCAAATATGAATACTATAATAAAATAAACTCACGCATAGTCCAATAATACCCTCCTATTTTTACATGGTGATTTCTTTGTGCCAAGATGGAAGATTTCACTCTAAAACACAGAACTTGTAAGACTTC